>PVLD010001544.1:0-56283 GCA_004027595.1 Dinomys branickii | reverse complement strand
GGTTTATTTCTTTTATATCTTGCAGAGGCCCAAAGCGCGCCCTACCTCTTGAAGTCATAAAAGTTTCAAACCCAGGACTCTGTTCACTATTTCTCTGTTCTCTCTGCAGGGACACCGAGATGTGATATAGTCAACGAAAGAACTCATGTCAACTGCCAATCTTTTCTGAAGAGATCTTTCATTGTATTTAATTTGTTGAAAGTAAGTTCACTTTACCAATATGGTATTTAGTAAGTAATTACTCTAAAAATAGTATGTTATATTAGTATCGCACTTCACTATTTACAAAACAGTTGCATTATAGATCTCATTTTGCTTGGAGTGATTTACAGAACTGAGTTGTGCAAAATTATCTCCATTTTAGATATAAAAATGGGAAACCCAAAGAAATTAAATTTAAATGATTTGCTGAAAGAAGAGGGCTACCGAAAGTGAGATTTTTCAAACATCAAATCCAAGGCTTATTCTCCTGTGAAAGGCCATCTCGATAGCCTTGCTCTAAAACTCAGCCATCATTTGTTAGCATCTGAAGTGCTTTCATATACATGATCTCATTTCATTGTCAAAAAACCTAGTCAAGCCGAGTGTGGTGGCACATACCTGTAATCCCAGCACTCGGGAGGCTGAGGCAGAAAGATCCTTGTGATTTTGAGGCCAGCCTGGGCTACAAAGTAAGCTCAATATCAGCCTGAACCGCCTAATGAGACTCTCTCTCAAAAAGACAAAAAAGAAGTAGGCAGGTAGGTATTTTTAAACCTATTTTTGGACTATTTGTGATATAGTTAAACAGTTATTAGGAGATCATGTCAAAATTAAATAAAATTCTGGTTTAAATAGATGATCTCGATGGCCAGTGAATATCTCATTTTTTTCCTTTAAGATAAGCAACAGAATGTCACTTTTGTTCTCCTGATAGTCTCTGTAATATATATGTATGTATATCAGTATAGAGCTTGGCTTTTCTGAAGTGGCCAGTATTAAGATCAGCCATTGGCTTTTGTTCTATGCCACACATTAAACTTTTAGACTCACCACTGATGGATTCTATTATATTTATTATGGTACAGTTGACCAGAACCAAAAATTTAAAAAAATAATGAATTTATTATAGACTTTGATAACTTATATTCATTTCAGAATTCTAAGTAGCATTCTCAAAAATTATTTGTATCAAAGTGGTGATTTGAAAAAATCAAGTCAGGTGACTCTTAAGTACCAGATAATATACAAAGGTAAATATTATATTCTATAGGCACTTTTTCATGTTTTATATAATCAAATCCTGGAACCTGAAGTTAATGAATCCGGCATAATATTCACTTTTGATTACTGTGTTTGTTTCACTTCTTCCACTTGAGAATGCATAGTGATTTTTATATGCAGTGATGTTTTGTGTCTAAAGGCAGGTAGTGAAAATGAGAAAAGGTAGGAAAGTAAAACTTGATGAATATCATAGGCAAATAAATTATATTTCAGATTGAAGTAGTTAAGAAATTTCCTATAATATTACTTTTTAAAAGAAAATGTTTTAATGCTTATTGTATTGTGTTTGTTTACTATATATCTCTATAAACAATGAGGAAGGCAACAACTTAGATCTCATTTCATATTTCTTCTCAGACTCATAGAGCAGACTAGCAAAAGCTTAAATTGTGTTGCAAGGATCTAAAAGAACAGATTAATATTCAGTTAGTTAGGGATGGGATTCAGGTCTCCAAATAGCAAGTCCTTGATGATAAAAGCTCTTGAGTTATTATAAGGATAAATAATTGTTGCAAGTTGCCATCTTGCACTGCAATCAAGATAAATTTCCTAGGCGTCAGCTGGAATGAAAAAGTTGAGCAAAACGCATTTTAGTAAAAGAATCCTTACAGCACACCATCGAATTAAACCAGCCACTATACCTTTCTAAAGAACATTAAACACTGTGGAATAATTTTAGGGAACAAAGTCTTCCTGATGCTACTCTAAATCAGAGTTGGGATGATGCCCAGGATACAAAAAAGCTTTTATTTGTGAAGAGCCTCACAAGCTACAAATATGTAATAAGTGTGGCTATTTAAATACCATTTAAGCTATATAATTAATCAACATATTTTTTCTAACTGTTCAATTACAACTTCCAGCCAGAAAAGAAATAGAAAAAGAGTTAAAATTGTTTCTAAAGATAAACACAGCAAAATATGATCCTTCCCTTAAATGATCTTAGATAACATTTAGCTAAGGAAAATTATATTTTGAAACTAAAATGGGACAATCTTGAGCAAAAATTCTGAAGGAGATAGAAATAAAAGCCTGTTATTACTCTTTTCCCACTTTTACAAGGATCAGGTACAAGGCTTCTTCTCTGTGTCTTATCAAAATGCACCTAATTCCTTTAAAAAAAGACTAATGATGGATAAAAGGTCACTTCTCTAGATAGCAAAGTCTTAAACTAAAGGTAAAATCTCTCTGAGATTTAAGTATCCACTTGGGTTCTGTCTAAATTACCACTTCCCTTTGTACACTTGCCATTTTTTATCTATTAAACATCAAATGAGTATTTATTGACTAATTTAAGAAATACATTTAAATTTAGTCCAGCCAATTTACAAAGCAAACAATGCTTTCCAAACATTTGCTGGATAGATTTTGGATTATTGAATTCATGGCCTTAGCAATGAGCTATATCCCCAGCCATTTTCTAGTTTGAGACAGAGTCTCCCAAGTCACTAGATTGCCCAGGCTGGGTTTAAGAACCAAATATTTTGATGTGATAAAAAATTGGTTACACATGATAACCTCTAAAAGACAGAACAAGGGCTCCAAAGAGATTGCACCATGGAGGAATTAATTACTAAAGCTTTCTCTTTTGAATTTGTCTTCAGGGTGTGCTCCAAAGCAGGTAGAGACATGGTTCTTTTCTTTATTTGCATCTAGTTCATGACAGCTAACCCTGGTGTGGATGACCAACTGGTGAACATTTATTCAACATACATGATTTTTTAACTTAGTGAAGTGTCTAGAGGACTTTGTTTTTTGGTAAAACAAATGGAAAAATGAGGATGCAGAGGACAATCTAATTTAGGTGAAATAATATTTGGTAGAACAATGGAAGGTTAGGAAGAAAAGGACACATTAAATTCTCTAAATCCTTCAAGCTAAATGGTCCTCTGCAGACTGTCTTGGGACACCAGTAGTTCACCACATGCAGTAAAACACTAACATTTCTCAGCTGTTTTCTTTAAAAACTACAACGGATTTGATGTGGTTCCTTTGGCAACAGCATTCTCAGCCCCTTTTCGCTTACCACGTTTTAATGGATGGAAAGACGCAGAATAAGGAGTGTAGTGAGACTATGAATGTGGAATGGTACAGAGATGTACCGTGATCAGCCATCGGTGTCTTGGTGGGAAAAAGGTAGAAAGTCACACTGAATGGCACAAGCCAGGCTTCTTTGATTAAATAAATGAATGTATATTGGGCATTAAGTCACATACCTAACAACTAAAGACAAGAATGTTTGTAAATGTTTTCCCCTTGATTTAAAGAGGGTAAAGATTAAACGTTTAGTTGTAAACTATCAAAATTCAACTTTAGAGTTAGATACATGGCTACCAAGGCTCTTTCTTTAGCCATTGTGGGTGCTGCTGTCCAATTGGTAATTTATTTGACTAAATCAAAGATGGGGCTGGATACCCCCTTGGGAGAAAGAAAATAGGTGCAAATGTGTGTTTTCAGTGGAGATAGACTTTTTTTTGGAAAATTGACTCTGGCAATTACTGACCATTTTGGGTGATTCAAGTTCTTTATGTCTTAGTTCCTTTGGTAAATGTGCAGAATAAGTCCTCTAAAGGCATACTACAAGGAGATGACTTACATAGAGCTCACAGCATAGTGCTCGCTACATAGTGAAGCTTAGGAGGAATGAGCTGCTGTTATTTTTTTTTTTTTTTTTTTTTTGAGCTGCTGTTATTGACACAACAGCTACACGGTTCCTAGAAAAGCAGCTGTGTTGGGTGAAAGGCCTCAGTGGCTCAGCTTGACTGATGCATGGGTTAGTTCTCTTAAGCAAAAGGACAAGGGAATGTTCTTTCATTTATGGTCAAAGGTATATTTACAGTTGCTAGCAAGGAATTCTCTAACTGAGATGAATATGAAAGGGGGCTAAGGTTGGAGTTCTGAATCATGGCAGAAGAATGCAAGTAGCGAAAATCACTTAGGTCCTATCCGCTATGCGAGCAGGTATGCCGTTCCAGCTGCCCGTCCCTGGGTACCCAGGCATATGCAGATAATTCCGCAGATACTCTAGGATGTTGCAGACGCATAATGGCTAATAAATTATGCTAATTCTAATGAGGACTCAGTTTTGCTTTGGGTCTTTTAAAATTGTGCATATTGTGGGAATAATTTCCTCTATTCACTGTGTCTATAAACAAAACACAGACTGAGTGGCAGGGCTTTATACTGGGAGCTCTGTAAAGAGATAGAAGACTGAAAACATGGCCTAAAGATCCAGAATAACAGGCCCAAACACAGGAGGTAAAACTTAAAAAGGAAAATAAAGTTTTATATTTAATTTTAAGACAATACGGCAGCCAGTCTACAATGTTGAATACGCAGAACATACCTTGGTAGTCAGTGGGAAAGAATAACTAAGCGTTTTTATGAGCTAAAATTTATGAAGCACCAATAAAATGATAGAAATACTTTAAAAAGAAAAACCTATGCATTACTAGGTTGCATTAGTATGTGGTGCGCAGCTAACAGACATTCCTGGAAAGAAAGTGTCCACTGGGGTCTGAAAGGGTTAGAGAGAAACGCACAGGATTGTGTTTACCTCTAGTTGCCACAAGAAGAACACTGGTATATTGCGTTTTATTTAAAAGAGAGCAATGTTTTATGGATCAAGCAACACGAACCTTGGAAAAAATGTGAAACATTCATTTGAAGGAGATAAGGCAAAATGCTGAAGATACCATGTGGAAGCCCGTTGTGGTAAACTGGTGTCACTCACTGTATCTTTTACCCACTGGCAGTTTTTCTCTAGCTTTTTCTAGTTTAAAGTGGAAATGAAGCACTAAAAATTAGAAGTGACACAGCATTTTAAGTTTGTACCTTCCCTTATTAAAACCTAAATATCACCAGTGTATCATTTTTTAGGTGGAAAGTTATTATCCACAATGTCACAATCGCACTCTTCTGTGTTCTTTACAGCACTGAATTTGAGCATCTTTTGTTTTTGTTATCGCGGTACATTGCTGTTTTCTTATGACAGAGAAATGTCTCGTTGTTTCCATGTTTCAATCAAAAGTTGAAACATGAGAATAGACTAAGGAGGACAAATTTTTTAAGAAGACTTTCCTTTGGGTGGAAGAATATATTCCGATACTTTAAATGTCAGTGTCAAACGTCATTCGAGATACCCCGAGGGATAGACTCAGCTTAAGTCTGTCATGTATATTACATGCTTGTGTCAGTGTGAAAATTTGGATTTGTGTTCTATAAAAAAGTAGGCAATGAATGAAGATACACTTTGTGCAGGCCGAGGTTGTATAATTAAGCACGAGGACTTTCAAGCAAGAACCATAAACTTAAATCCTTAACACAGCCACTTGCTAGTTGTGTGACCCTGGGAAACTTACTAAACTTCAGAAGTTTCTCACTAAGTGTCATGCAGTTATTTATAAGTATTATAAATATTAAATATAAAAGGCCTCACAGATAATAGCATAACACATCAGAATTGTTTTAGGTTTTTATTAAATACTTTTATTTAGTATAAGAATGTACTTTTCTGGCTCAATATAACTTACTTAGAATTCTGTAGCTTATTTCTTTTTTTAGTTGCCTTTTATGTTTTTCAACTTGCAGGCCACAGTTTCAACTCTTTGTATGAATTCATGACTTTCAAATTTCTATCTCTAGATTTGATCCATCTCCAGAAATGTAGACTCCATTTTAAACTACTCCTAAGTCATTTTTGCTGGATGTCCTTGCAGCATTTTCAACATTCTGCATCTAGAATGGAAAGTTCTACTGTTTTCCAACCAAATTAGTATAAGGAGAACGCTGTTATCTATGAGAATATATTCTAATACTGCTCCACACAGTACAAAAATATGTACTGTGTTTTTTTACACACACTTACCTATAATAAAGTCAAATTTATAAGCTTGACTAAGAGATTAAAACAATACCTAATAATAAAAAAGAACAGGGGCTGGGGATATAGCTCAGTAGAATAAGCGCCTGCCTAGCAAGTGCAGGGTCCTGAGTTCGATCCCCAGTACCGCAAAAAAAAACAAAAAAAAAACAAGTAAAATTTTATGGGGCTGGGGATATAGCTCAGGGGCTGGGGATATAGCTCAGTGGAATAAGCACCAGCCTAGCAAGCGCAGGGTCCTGAGTTTGATCCCCAGTACCGCCAAAAAAAAAAAAAAAAAAAATAGAACAATATGCTGTCCTAAAAGTTATGTCAATATACTGTCAAAATATTGTGTTGTATTCATTCTTCCTGTATGTAACTCGGTGCACGTACGATGAGGTGAAGTGAGGATGAAATGAGGTGAATGAAGGATATCGTCCACACTGCAATGAGGACTGGGCCATTTTGTCAGAGTCACTTGAGCACAAATGCCATAATGTCATGAGAGCCCATCTGATAACTGAGATGGTTAAGTGACTAAGTGGGGAGGAGTACATACAGAGTGAACATGTGGGACAAACGTAAGACAGAGTTGGACTGCGTGCAATTTCATCATGCTACTTAAAATGGCGCACACTTTAAAATTTATGAATTATTTATTCTTGGGAACTCCCACTTACTGTTATTGGAACATAGTTGGCTGTGGATGATTGAAACTGAAAAGAAAAACCACAGGCAAGAAAGGACGATTGTATTGTACAATGTCTGTTTATCATCTTGGGAACCATTGTTTCTCTCAAGCCATAAAGATCATCAATTATCAAGTGTTAGACTGTGTCACCGCATGGTTCGAATTCACCCCTTCCTTTATTTTTAATCCTTTCCGTTAATTCAAGTGAGTGTGATCTCAGCCAGACATTCTGTTACAGCTCGCTAGATCCACTTCCATGGTTTCTCTGGCCATGCTGCCTAAATTTTTATCCCCAAATCTTCAGCCCTGTTCTCTTTCCTGAACAGGTATGCATATTCCAACTGCCACTAAGGTATCTCCATGTGGAAGTCCCACCTTTATTTCAACATCATCATGTTCAAAGCTAGAGTAATGATGTGACAGTCCTATATATGCTGCTTTTTGTGCTTTGGGTCATAAAGATATTATTTTGAAAACCGTCTTACACGTTAATGGTTATTCTTAATGCACTCTCCCTCACCATACAGTGGGAGATAGAAGTCCAATAATTCTGCTTTCTGAATATATATCTTTTATCATTTCTTCCCTCAACCACTACTATCGTTTACTCTCAGTATCTCCAGCAGCAGGCAAAATGTATTTTTTCAATTAATTTATGTACTCATTTGCTGAGTGACTGGGATTGGTGATTAAACGTTACTTTTGCCCAAGTTATTATAAACTGTAATTCATAAATTTGAAGGTGCATTTACAGCTGCATCTTAACATTCGCACAGTTGGAATGCACCGGATGATAGACGGTGCTTAGTTGGGAGCATTTTTCTTTCTTAGCGTTTCTTACAGTCACGCACCTCGCAACTCAGTGGTGCGTCACGTTTGATGAAACACGCTAATGCTTTTCTAAATACTTTCCCATCCTTTATGTCTTCTGTTTTCTCTTTGTCTTCACTTTCCATTTCTCTTGATGTCACACCCAGTGAAAAATATTAAGAGACAAAATACGGAATATGATATGCTTGCAGAATCTCATTTTACAGTTTAGTTTTATAGTTTGGACAGAACTTAGAAGTCTTTACTCCTCCTCACTGTTTGCCTCTTTTTAGCTACTTTTCTCTAGGATTCGTGGGACCAAGATCCAAGCTCCTTAGCAGAGTATGAAAAGCCCTTTCCAATATGGCCCTCATGTAACTTCCTTCCTTTTTTCATTTGTCCCATGCAATTCAAATGCCTTTTTTTATAAATTTTGTTTTGTTTTTTGAGGTGTTTTTTTTTTTTTTTTCACCATTGGTACCAGGAATTGAACTCAGGATTTTGCTCTTGCCTGGCAGGTTCTTCTACCACTGAGTTACATCCCTGGCTTTATAAATGTTATCAAGGTTCCCCAGTAAACCCTCAAGTCTCAGTGTGCGTTACATGTTCTGCCTCACAAGACTTTTCTTTGCTGAGATTGAACCTATCTTTTAGAGCTCAGTTCTAGCATCTTTCAGAAGGTTTTACTGCTTCCCCTTGAGAGAGTCACTCTTTCTTTTTACGTATTTTGTAGCACAGTGGGTGAGAACGGCTTCTGCGGCCAGAGTGCTCATTAGTCAGTCACTTACTTACCGGCCTTATTTTCTCCATCAGTTACATGCAGATAAGACCAACAGTTACATGGAAACTTGTTGGTAGAATAATCATCCAATATATTGAAGTCACAAATAAGGGTTTCACGTACAGTATAAATTGATAGCCCTTAGTACAATGTCCTTTGTCTTCCCAATTAATAAAGTAAGTCTTTCCTGGATAAGGGCATATCCTGTGTTTTCTTTGTATTTCCCATCTTCAATCTAGTTTCTGATACATGTCTAACGCAACCTAAGTGTTCACAAGATGAATACTGCAATTAGACCAATGTCAAGGAGAAGTACATATTTATCACACAGTTAAATTGTTTCATCAGGTTCGATGTATAGAAAGTTACACTTGTTCAGATTTCCTTTAAATAGGGAGACTTCTTCTTACCTTTTATTGCAAAAATAAAGCCTTAAAATAGTGACAAGACTGAGGTTCATTCTTAAGTAGTTCTTATTTTTTCACCTTACATTATTCTGTCTTTTGCAGTTTTTAATTGCCCAAGGAGCATAACCTGGTGTCATAGCTTCAGCTGGCCACAATGCAAACAGTGAATGACAGCCATGCATATCGAATATTGTGATTTTAAAGGTCACTGCTAAAATGTATCCTTGCAATGAACTGCAGGTAGTTCACGTTATCTTGTGGAACAAGCTTGCCGACATTGGAAAGGACAAGGTCCTAAGCACAGCAGACTGCAGAGGTGACAGGAGGTGGGATAGGTGACCCAGACTCAAGATGGGTCTGAAAATCCTCCTGAAGCTCCTCGTCTTCCTCTCTGTACCTTATTGTGACACCATCATTGCTCTCTGCTCTCTTTTTCTCCTCTCCATCAATCTGTGTCTCTCTCTTGCTAAGCCAGTCAGAGAGAGGAAACTTTGGAGACCTCCTTCCTGTGCTGATGAGATGAAAGGTGACCTGCAAGTGCTTATTTGTGGCAATTGGGAGCAATGTTTGCTAAACTGGACCCTCTACTAAGTGAAGTCACTGAATACATCTACTAAGAACTTTTAGTTCTATTAAAGTTTGACTACTTTTTACTAAATTATCAAGTTAAATAAACTGAACAGCCTGCATTTTTCATGTACTAGAGGGTAAGCACAGCCTCTGACAGTAAACAACTTCAAGGCATTCATTATGCACATAGATAATTAACCTGCACATGCACTGTGTGTCAATGAATACCCAGTGAATGTCCATGATCAGAATGAGGTCAGGGGGCACTGTGTACTGATCATGGCCTTTGTAGCCAGACAAACTTACTCAGAGTAGCCTCAGCATTCTACTATTTTATTCTGTGTGACTCCATTGAGTCCTGGTGTTGTTATTTGTCAGAGTAACTATAGTAGTCATTTTGCCTGAGGTTGTTCTCAACATGAGATTACGTATGTAACACATTTGATGTAGGTGTATAATGACCAAATGCTAGGCTCACCTGGATGTTAATATGTATTTTCTTTAGAAAGATTGGATAGAGATTTAATATAGGATTGAATAATTTGCATACATTTAACAATGGCTGACTAGGCAACCAAATCATCCACTGAAATTATGTAACTTAGTAAATTCCCACCTATTGTTTGCTGGTTATTTTAAAAGTACGACACTCAAGTTCTCCGTAAACACAGAGCACTCAGAAGGAGACAAGCAGCCAATAGAAGAATTCTGTTCAGCTTTTTAAATTCTAAAATGGAGTTACCATTAAAAGTCTGCCAGAGAAATGCTTATTCTAGTATAATGTACATTTTAAAAGCTAAACCAGGTATTTCTAGTTGTGCAAAAGAATGCATTAGTGGAGTCATTACCATAATAGGTTTTCTTTCCTGATAAGTGTGTTTAAAAATATTTTATGTTATTTAGAGACACCACCCTGTGAATGTGAGATGCTAATAAATTATTTGCAGATTTTAAACAGGATGTGCGCACAAGATTTGACGCCTAGATGAGAGGTCTGTACCTTCTGTATTCTTTGGTACTGAAGGTGGAATCCGGGGCCTTCACAATGAGCTTCCCAGTCATTTTTCCTTTCTCCTCTTTTCTTTCTTTCGTCTTGAGCCAGGGTCTTCCCAAGCTGGCCTGAAGTTGCAGCCTCCTTCCTTTGTCTTCCAGAGGGCTGGGATTAGAGGTGTGCTCCACCAGGCCCCGCCATTTCACCCTACTCTAAAACAATATAATGCCAATAAAGAAATTCAAGCATTTTTGGATGATGGGTGCATGGGAGGCCATGATCACAGGTGGGTGTGGCTTTCGGTATTAAACACCATGATTCCAGCCCCTACCTTTTTAAAATTTTTAATTAACAAGGATGAACAGCATTGCCTCTGATATTCAGAGACGGAATCTATATAATCCCTCTCGGCAGGCCACTCTGCTGTTTTACTACATCCTTAATAAAATGACTTTCTTACGTCACTTTCCAATCTCTTGCTTTATTTTCAGCTGTTTACAGTTCTTCAGAATGCCCTTCCGCAGCAAGGTATTGCCTATTTTAAATAGATAATCTCACTTTTCCTTTCACTTGATTTTGGTACACTTTCAGTTTCTAAGCGTGGCTCCTAAATTTAGCCAAACATTCATCTTTACTTTTTCTTACCCATCAGATTCAGAGTTTCAGAGCTCGGAGGAGCGGAATAGAGATTCCTGGCCATATGGCTGTTTTATGTGAGGATAGACTTTCCCGACTCTTTTGTAAGTTTCAGTAACGAGAACCTCTAAGCAGCACAGCGCTCACCCAGTGGCAAGGAAGCAGCACTTTTCTCACCATGCCGCGCTTGCCACGTTGAATCCAAGGGCGAGTCCATATGCTCTTCCTCCCGAGCTACGCTCACGCCCTCCTGTGTGCGCTGTGAGTTATGTGCCATCCTCCCTCCAGTTGTCTCAAGTTCTTCTTCATTGTCACGGTGTGGTCTTTGTTTATGCACCTTGTGCCCCAGTTCCAACATTCCATGCAGATTTTCCTGCCCCAGTCAGTCTACTATGCAAGTAGCGACAGGCTGAAATGTTCTGATCTTTTCCTCTTTGTCTTGACGTGACAGTGGTGTTGGTCATAGAGTGGAGTCAGAATGATTCATACCCCGCCAAACCTCCCAGCTGGGCGACCTTATCAAGGTATTTAACCTCTTTGCCCCTCATTTGTTAAAGAGGGAGAAAAAAACATAGGCCATAAAGTTGTTTTGAGGATTAAAGAAATTCCTACCTCAGTTCTCAGAGTAATGTGGTAAGTGCTCAACATTTCAATGTAACATTTAACTGATATAAAATAATAAAGCGTTTTTTTTGGTAACTTCTGAAATCTTCTGAGCTTTTCAGTGGCCTTTTAATATACCTATGGCTATTTTAAATCTGATTTATAGAAATTTAACCATGAATCAGGTTAGGTCACAACTGAGGCGACAACTCTCAGCCTAAATTTACCCTTCTGAGCAACAGAAAGTAGTTGAAGACTATTATGTATGCAGAGTGGACTTGCAGTTGATAAAACCAGTGGCAAAATATCAGACTGCCGATTAAAATCAGCTTGGTTTTCCTAAATGCTCATCCCTTGTATCAACGTAGCTGTCTTCAAAGTAGAGCCTGTATTATCAGCAACAGTGGTGTATAGTGGTTTACAGGTCTTATGAGCAGCTGATCAACATTCAACCTGAGTTTATTTCTGAATCTCAAATGTCTAATTGCATACATAGGTAGGTAGACCATAGAAAGAAAAATAATAGCATCATAATGAGTTATTTTAAGTAAAAACCTCTAAACTTTTAAATTTACCAAGAAATTATGATAATTGAATGATTTTTCATGCCAAAAAGATTATCATGTATTGTTTGTCCAAAAGAGTAAAATTTGAGCGTAATACCGCACAATAAACGGGGTTGCCACTGTTACAGAGTGTGTGTCAGCATTTTCCTGTGGCGGGATAATTTGTATATGAAATGCATTATCTCTCTTTTAGGGCTGGGGATATAGCTCAGTGGAATAAGCGCTTGCCTAGCAAGCGCAGGGTCCTGAGTTCGATCCCCAGTACCGCAAAAAAAAAAAAAAAAAAAAATCCAATGGAGGGATAAAGTCAAAGGTGTGTTCGTACTCTCTTTTGCTTTTATGTTTTCTAGTCATAATTAGTGTGCCCCTATTGTTCCTAGATTAAGCTTTTGATCATAGTCACTCTATAATGTAGATTGCCTTATGGAAGCCTGCTAAACCACTAATATTGTACCTCAATTTTTATCTTAGAGAATAAAACAGGGAAGAGTTTCCTAGAATGTTTGGTGTGTCTTCTCCTCACTCATAGTTTAGATGCAAATGTGCTAGAGACGAAGGCTCATTGGCAAATCTGAAAGGAGGTGAATTTGGGATGATTAATATCCCATTGATCACAAATAACATAACTTCTATCTGAAATTTTTATTTTTCCAGATGACGGCAACTGAGAAATCTGTGAAATTAAGTAAATTTGTTAATATCCAGTTCCAGGGCTAGAACTATTTACCACACTCTCCTGTAAGCTCGCAGTCTTCTAAACTCTTTGTTTTCAGTGTAAATTCTTCATATAATAGTTTCCTCTATAGAAATTCTTGTAGAATAGATATGATAGATAAATATTATTATTATCTGTTCTTCATGTAATCTCATAGCATAAGTACTTCATGTTTCCTACATTTTTTTCCTTAGGAAATAGAGGTATACCAGGTAATGGTTTCTTTTACAGTTTGCATTCTAAATGACTTTCTAACTGCACTACAAAACTCAGAATGATTTTGGTCCATGAAGATGGTGACTTCCTTCCTGCTTGCTGTGCTGGTAGAACAGGTATGTCTGCTCATAGTTCATTTCTTTCTCCTGCCAACTCCCTTGCTACTAAAAATCATAGAAGTTCTGTATATTTATATCATATGGTCAAATTCTGTAACATATCCACATCTTTTCCCAGAATTCCCTTCCCGTCCCACTGAAGTCTACCTTCCACATCTTCCCCATCACAATCCTCTTTTCTCATCTGCATGTAACACATTATTGTCCAGTTTTTCAAAATTATTTTACTTTCATTGCCTTTTTTGGTGTCTGACACAGTGAGCCTCTCTGTCTCTCCTTCCAGAAAGTTCTTTCTGCAATGTCTCCTGTGACATCATTTTCTACTACTCTTCTCACTTTGCACTTACTCTTAGTCTTCTGCGAAACTTCTCCTCCATACCTAGAACTCTTGTGTCAGCCCATGACTCTCTATACATTTGTAGACTTTTCCATGTGCTTCATTGTTCAGCTTTACTAATAAGCCCACATTCCTCTCCCCTGAGCACCACATTATTTTTCCCCTTCTCTTTGGAAGTACCCTCCTTCTAACCCTTTAGGAACAAATGATAATATTATATCTCCCTTCCTCCTGCTCCCACCAACTAGGAATGCGGGAGTCATCAAGATTTCTATTTTCCTTCACTACACATACCCAATAAGGACAATGCTATAGGTCCCGGTTCCCTAGTTCCTTCCTATTCTCATCATCTTAAATTCAGCTCCACATGTCTTGACTGCATTGTTGCACATACTGGTCACCGTCCCATTAGTAATGTTGCTGTCCAGTTACACCTTCTGTTGTCATTAGGATGTTTTATAAAATATCTACCCAAACCCATATTCTCCTGATTAGGAATCAGTAAAGTTTCCTTCAGAATCAGTTTTAAACTCATGGGTTGGATTTACAAATCTCTTTAATAAAGTATCTCCAACCCAGTTCTCCAGGGTAGGTAACACATGTGAATCTGAAGCCATTTGATGATATTCAAGTGTCAAATCCAAATTCTTCATTTTGTTATCTTCCTTAATCATCTTAAGACCACTCTTGTCCTTCACTACAAGCGGGAATGTTAATCTTAGTAAAAGTTGGTCTTTATTTATCATCCAAATGTTAATTCCAAAGACCCAGAGATTTACAGAAAGCTGAAGAGTAATGGGAGTCCCTCTAGCTGTAATTTATCTGCTCACCATGGACACCCCTGCGATGCACAGTTTTCAGTCAGCACAGGCTTTCAAATGGTTTTGCTACTCCGTGGTTCCTCTTTCCTCCTTCCTAGCTTGAGGAACAAGATGCGTTGTTGAACCCAGGACCTTCTGGGTGCGTAGCCGTCATTATCCTCTCCTTAAGGTATGGAAAAACTCGATCTTTCTACTTGTCTCAAAAACTCTCTTTTTAAGCTCTCATTTTCTCCTTGTGCTCCTCCCCGGACACTTCCCGTAAGTCTTCAGTGTGCTTCCGCTCATCAGAAACAAGCACCATCTGACTTCTTTCACTCATTTTGTTCCTCAGAAGAAAATCCCTTCAGCAGGGAATAGTTTACTTTCTTGAAATGGGGAAAGGCATTAAGACAATAATGCAGAATAACATCTTAACACGTGTTCCACCTCCTTACCGTCTCAACTTCTGTGCCGGCTCCAGGCCTTCTCGCCACTTGATGATTTTACTTGCTCTTTGCTTCTTGCCACCTCTGTCACTTTGCTGGTGTTGAGTCTTGTCTGTGTGCCTGCCCTTATTATGTTAATCTGGACTTTATAATTGAGTGTAGTTCTTATAAGAGCGGTCTGCTCTCTTGTTAGTCACTAGGGTACCTTATTATTTACTATGCATGCAGATCTCAAAAACATATTCTTTCATTCTAAACGAAACTCTGACCCACATCTCTCTTGCTACGTCTCCCTACTCCCTTCCAGGCTGTGGGAACCATCATCTTACTCTCCTTTTATATTTCAGACTATTTTTAGATTCCATGTATAAGTTCCTCATGGAGGGTTTATTTCTCTGTGTCTGCCTTATTTCTCTTAGGATAATGATTTCCAGGTTCATTCATATTGCAACAAATGACAGAATCTCCTTTTTTAAAGGCTGAATAGTACTCTGTTTTGTATTTATAGCACATTTTCTTTATTCATTCGTCATTGGTGACTGTCATTATTAATAATATATAGTATTTATAAAATTTCTGAAAGTAGATTTTAAATGCTCTCCTTGCAAAAACATACTTATGTGCATTAGTAGATAGGTCAAACAGCTTGATTTAATCATTTCATGAAGCATAATACATCAAAATATCACATAGTACAATATAGGCAATTGTTTACCAGTTAAAAGCAAAAATAAAAATGATCCGATCTAGGTTAAATACAGAACATCCTTCTAGCATTTATTTATTATGGTTCATTTTTTTATTAGACAAGTTCACATAAAAAGCTTTCATGTGTGGTATATGGTACCAAGCAGTGAAGATACTGCGGTGAGGATAAGAGAAGCTTTGAGCACTCATTGAGCTCAATGTATATAACAGACAAATTTGAGAACAATAATCGCCATTTAGGGTGTGGAGTACTTTAATAGAGAAAGTTCACTAATCTGCTAAGGCAGTGTATTATAGAAAGATATGACCTCATTTCACACTCCCCCAGGCAGTGAAATTTAAATATTTCCTTCCTAGGATCCATACTAGCTTCAAATTTGTTCCTTGCCAACCTTTTCCATTAAACTATGGATTTTTTTAAGGGCCAGAGAAAAGATTTTTGTTATTTCAAAAATATGTTGTACATTGCAATGATCTAAGAGAAAGATGTAGAAAATATTTTTACAGTACTGAGAATTATTAGAGATAATTCAGAAAGTTATCATTATAACCTCAGAAGTATGTACACTTAATTCATTTCACATAAAGAAATTATGTACAGATCAACAAATCTTAGCAAAGATCTACTTCACCAACACTTGAATTAAAAATCATTGAAAAGAACAAAAATTATTTTAGTTATTTCACTTTAAGTTTCACATTGCTACCTTTCAGGTAATATTTTTGAGGAAAAATAAAATCAGTATATACTTTCAAAGATGTAAAACAAATAGATATGACTTTCCTTCATAATAACATCTTTTGAGGTTAGAAGGGGGTCTGTAATTCAAAAGGTCAAACAGGAAATGTTAATGAAAACAATGTAGTGGAGTCAAATAAAATAAGAAAATAAATCTAGGTTTTGCTGTAGACATTGCAAATCAGACTTACACTGTCCTCTCAGAATAAAGTTGCAGTTTACTGAAATGCCAGTAAGTCTCCTTTGAACTTCAGAATGTATCATCCCTAAGATAAAAACCTAAAGTAATTTTTTGTACAAGAGCTAATTTAAATAATCATTGGAAAGCTAATTTAAAAACTTGGATTTAACAAAATAGGTCAGAAAACCTTCTGAAATGACTAATTACCAGTATTTAATAAAGACAGCCAATGGGTAATTTTGAGTATTAATGTTTTAGAAGCAAATTACAGACTTTTTAATAGTGATTTAACAAGTCTATGATCATTATTGTTTCAAAGCTGTAGGAATTAATTTAAGATTTTGCGACTGCAGATCTAGCACCGCATGTCTTTGGAAACTATAAAGCATCATTTATAATAGCCAAGGACCTGTTCCATTGCACAGTGCCCACTTATGTCCCAAGGAACACATTATTATTCAAAGAATGCTTCTTGGATCCCTGAGATTGCCACTGATATACAACCAGGACCATTAAAATACTCTTTATTTTTGTAAAATTGTGGCCTATTAGCATGAAGCTTGTGGCTGGTGATCATTCTTTAGTTGGACAGGATAAAGATGATTCAAGAAGGACTTTCTTTTGAAATTAAAATTATCAATTTCAAAATCAGTTGGCAATTTAACAGTGGAATTAATTTTGCACAATTTTATGGGAAAAAAGATCTTCTCTGAGAAATGCTTTCATTGTCGGTTCCAAATTGATTATTTCTGTCTCTGGTCTCCAGGCTTTTATAAAGGTCTTAACAGGAGACTGAAAAGAGTTTGCTACCCACTCATGGTGATGCTTCAGAAAAAGGTTCTTCAGAATGGATCAAAGGCTGTAATTTCCATGCCATTTCTGTCCAATTTTCTTTTCTCCTAATGTTTTCATTTTTTGAAGAGGCTATGATTGAAACCCAATTTTGCCCACACAGCACTGCATGCCTAAATGAACCATTTATCACAAACTTTTGTCTTTTTGATGCTTAAGATTTTATTTGCTTAGAAATCTTTTTTTGTTTCATTAATGTTTACCACTCAAGCTACATTACAATTCCTTCAGTAATTACTACCTGTTGTGGCCTGTATTATTCTGTTCTCCAGATGTGGAATCCAAAGTTGCTATTTCAAATCAATTATATATTTATGCTAGAACTCGTTGCTGCTTCACCGAATAAGGTACCCTTTACACATCCTTGAAAACTGTAAGTTTGAGCATCATCCTGATTTACAAATATTAAAACTTTAAAATCCCTAGCATTCATCTTTGATAGTTCTTCCTGTCCATGATTTTAAAGACTTTCATGAACCCAAAGGGTATAACCATTCTTTTGTATCAGATGAAATTTATCAAGTAAATTATTAGTATATGACCTTAAATTATATATTTTGTTTATTTTTAGTCATATATTTTAAATATTGTATTTATTAGTTGTATGACCCTTGAATATAAGATCTGTTAATGTGGCTTAACATTAAAAAGCCTACTTAAAATTATCTAAGCTTGTGCTGTAATCATTGCAATGAACATTATAATAAATCTCTTTCCTCATTATCAAAATTCACAAAGGTATTTAAAAGCTAGTGAGGAGTTAGGAAAAGAATAACAGGTTATAGACCTTAAAGTATAAGGTCTCCCAGTGTTCATGGACATCTATAATTAAGGGATTATGAAAACTATATTTGAAAAACTCTTATGTTTTCACATACTTTGGAATAAAGAAGTTGATAGTTAGGAGTAAGTATTATTAAGAGGTATAAAAGGGGCCAATCATAAACAGTCAACTTAAACAGTAATTTTTTGTGACTATTGCAAAGGTATGTTTTATAAACCAAATCTACACTCTGAGATTTACTTTTTTTTTGGAGTAGACATGTGATATTTCAATTTCTTTTACCTGATAGACACATATAATTTGTATTTTTCTTAAAAATCCAGGTTAGATCTAAAAATATTCAGAAAACTTTTTCTGATGAATTTCAGCAGGCTTCACAAGGATGAATTTCACAGCTTATTGCTTTCAGCATTGCTGAAGTATGGGCACTTGTATTTTCAGTGATTGGCATCTTTTGCCGGCTTCTAAGGAAGGTTTCTAATTAGTCTAGCATTTCACAGTTCCCACACATTGTCTTTGCAAACTAGGAGTTTGGGTTATGGCTTCTCCGGTATAGTGTGGTGTGTTGTGAGGTTTGGAGACAGAGCTTGGTTTGAATTTCAACACGTTCATAATTATCTGTATGATCTTCAAGAGGTATTAAATGTCCTTAAGCACCAGTTCCTCTTTCTTAAAGTGATGAAGATCACTAGAGAGTACTGCAGGGAAAGGGCCTGACACATAGCTGCCGAATGCCACATGTGAGTTTGTCCTGTACAGAAAAGGCATTTTACATTCTATTAACTTGCTTTGCACGTAAACATATATACATATGTACATATATGTGTACTGTTTGTTTATTTGTTCGATTTTGAGGCAGAGTCTTACTATTCAGTTCAGGGTGGCCTTGAACTTACTATGTAGTTTAGGCTGCCCTCGAACTTGTGGGGATCTTCCTGTTTCAGCCTCCCAAGTGCTTGGATTACAGATATTCACCACCACGCTTGGCTATATTTTGTTTTAAA
Organism: Dinomys branickii; assembly: GCA_004027595.1. Taxonomy (NCBI): domain Eukaryota; kingdom Metazoa; phylum Chordata; class Mammalia; order Rodentia; family Dinomyidae; genus Dinomys; species Dinomys branickii. Next base: position 37,200 of record PVLD010001544.1, on the reverse strand, counting down.
GTATATGTATGGGGATAGAGCAGTGTGTTGGCTGAGAGTGTGTGAGTGTTGCCTTCTGTGGGAATATGTTTAGCACTGAGAGGGTTAGGGAAAAAGGGTATACATTCTCTCATCATTAAAAGATCCTTGAAGTCTGAGTGATTTTTGTTTTGTCATTGGGCTTGTTTGTTTTTCTCTTAGGGCAAATTCCTTTTCTTTTTTTTTTTCATAGGAAATAAAATTCAAATATATAAACAGAGACAACACAGAGAGCACAATTGTTTAAAGGTTGAGATAAGGGTTCCAACTATTCGGGTTTGAAGTAACCATGTGTGATGCTGGGGAAACCACTTAACCTTGTGTGGCTCTGTTTATTCATCTGAAAAAACATGGTTTTTGATGATGCCAATTTCACTGCGTTGTCACTATGATGAGTAAATTTTAATATATAAAACATTAAGCCTAGTTATGGCACTTTGTGCATTGTAATCTCACACAAATGTTAGCTACTGCTAATTATTGAATAGCTTATGTTGAGTATGATTAAATAATAATTGCTAAAACGGACTACTGTTGTTTCAAGACATTTAAAGAATTGGATAAAAGCAAACATTTAAATATTTTTGATGGATTCTGAGGATGATTTTAAAATTTATGTATAGCATATGGCAAGGTCCACTCACTCATACTTCTTGAGAAATGTTAATATTCTGTACAACATTGAAATACTTAATTTTAAAGGAAAATGAGTCAAAACTATGTTGATTTATACAATGGATAATGTGGCCTGATACACATGTGTTACACATGTACAATACCAACTGAATTTGTTACCACCTAAAGCATTTGGGGAAAGGTCAACATGAGCAAATATGTCTTGGTGAATTTTTAAAGTTGTGATTGTTTTGTGCAAGTGAAAACTAGTATTTGTAAATTGTTTAGAAATGTACTGGGCCAAGAGTTTCCAAAAATTCACTGGTCAGATAGGCCAGCATTGTACTAGAAAACAGCTGTTTTCAGTGTTGAGTTTATTAAATATGACATGGATATTAACAAAACCAAACAGAACATGCAACAAATCATGCAGTAAACACTATGTATGTTTATTTTTAAGTTTAGAAATTTTATTTTGATGAAATGATACACTGCTAAAACAAATTACATTGGCCAACCTTTCACCTTATGAATACTAACAGCTGCAAAGATGTTTAACCAAAATGATTGATACAGGAGTTTTGTGATCTCTGTTTTGGTTATTAGTATACAAGTTTGACTTTTATTTTCTTTTAATACCAAACTTAACATTTTCCACTCTTGAGTTGAAAGTGAACTCACTCCAGCAGTCTATTGCCCTACTGTGTACTTTCCCATTATCAGGCTGGAGTTTTAAAGGGGAGAGACTCAGCAGGAACTCAAATAGATTCTTGTAAAACCAATTTCTCTGTGAAGGGCAGAATGGGAACTATTGCTAATGATTCTTAATATGAAATGGACAAAAGATGAGTTGTCTTTATATTCCCAGGTAATTGATAACCATGCAAGGAATACTGCAGTGTTTTACTAAAACATGAATGAATGCTCGATCACAAGAAAATTTTACCCATCTATTCATTCATTTCTTCATTTGTTCAATAAATACTGTATGTATTAATCATGGATTAAGTGACAAATACTGGGCTGGATATATCATAGTGACGAGAGATGGAGATATGGTATGAAGGAGGCAGATCTGTTCATAGAGCTTACAGTTTAGCTGAAGTTTCAGGCATCAAACAAATAATCGCATATTTACCTCTGTAATGGATTGTGTGAAGGAGAGAAATAAGATCTTATCAGACTATAAAGGAGATGATAGTCAGGCAAATTAGTGTATGATAGTGTTTTTTAAAAGGCTTATGTAAAAGTCTAGAATATTCATCAGGAAGTTGACATAGAAGGTTTGCTGAAGAAATATGAAACTGACACGAGTTCAACACTGTGGCATATGACATAGTGGTTGTGACACATGACTCCAAGAGAAGAAGCACAGTAAGAAAAAAGGGGTAATCGGGAGAAGACACACGTTCTCATAAAAGAGTAACCTGTGCAGCACTGGTGCCCTCATGAAGGGAGGAAAACAAACCACAGAAATCTTTAAGAGATCCAACACTGGCCATCTGATATACAGGAAGCTGAGAGGCAGCATTACAAAATGTAAGTGTGCTATGGTTTGCAACTAGAAATGAGAGAATGAAGTGAATGAAAATATGAAATTGGGCCTATCAGGAAAGATCCTTGACAGCCAGATTCACTAATTATATAATTTTTATTTACATGAAATAAGAACAACTTCATACTTTGGCATACTAGAAGTGAAGACTGGACAAGCAAAATTAAAGACTTGAGGTTTTTTTTTTTTCATTTCTGGATTTTATGTCCTAATGATTACTTTACATAGCCTTACACAAATTATCATGAATAAATTTTCTCTTTATCTCTTATAGCAGTATGGTCTTTTTTTTTAAACCAATACATTTGTTTACTCCATGAGCATATTGTTTTTGCCAAATTTGGAAAAGACTCATCTGAATAAAGTTAATTTTTGATTCCAGTGAAAATGGTCCATGAAAGACAGTCACCATAAAGAAATAAATATGAAACCAAACCTAGGGAAAACTGACCAAATTTAGGGGTATTTAGGGCCAAAGGCCTTCAAAGACAGTTTAGTGGATGGTAGAAGCTATAATTTGTTTGAATTAGTATATTCTAGAAACTGTGCTCTGTATCTTTATATGCTAATCCTCGTTAATTCCCCAATACCATGGAGTGAGGTCATGTTCATCCCTGTCTATATATAGAAATGGAGTTTTAGAGAATTGCTGATACCAAAGTTCTTGCTCTTTCTATGATGGCTGTTTGGAGAGAAAATTGTTCAGGGCTAGATCAGAGTAGGAGGCTCTTGATACCGAGAGAACCAAGCCCTTAATAAGATGGAGAACATTGGCAGGATACAAAATTTACGAACTGCCTTGAGGCTGTAGCTCAATGGGATGAAATAATGTTTTGATTTTGGTTTTGTGGGTGGATACAAGGCCAATGCTTCTCTAAAAAGGTAGAAGAGAATTCCTGCTATTTTAAAATGAAAGCTTACTGGAAGACTAGCCTATGGCTAACTCCTTGGGAAACAAGATTCTCTTAAGCAAAATGAGACAGGGTCTGAAGAACAGCGAGAAGTAGGTATCATGGTCTTTCTAGCACTAGGTCATCAGTACCTGAGTGAAGGTTCTTATTGTAAGACCACCTCCTGGCACTGTGTAAAAACTCCATTGTCTGGAAGTAGGAACTGTGCTACCTGTGTAACTGTGTGCTCTTGGAAAGGGTTCTGAGACAGAAAGTCAGAAGCCTCCTTCCCTCACCCCATTGCATACTGAGACTGCTAAACCATACCTTCCAAAATGAATGGGAAAAAACAGGAGGTGTCTAACTGGAGAATGTCACCTTGGATCCATGGCTCTGCTCCTTATATGGGAAGGAAGTTGGATCTATAACCTCTGCTAACAGGTGTAATTGCCTCTGCTTTTCCTGTGTGCTTATGGGATTCAGGAGAAATAAGCTTGGTAGCCTGCCCGTACATTACATAGCTACAGTAATAGGTAGCATACTTTATTGATAGGAATTGAAAAGTAATTTGATCTATAGTAAAATAAATGAGCTAATTTTGGAGGGAATGATAAGTCAGGGAGGTGAGGATGGAAGGGTTATGAGCAGAAGCCTATCACGGTCAAGTGTGGTGTGCTGTGTCTTCCTGGGTACCTCTCTACTCCCCAGACTTACAGCTCTCCAGGAAATCCACAAGCACTGTGCAAGTTCACCCTCAGCATGGAAATACGTGTCCCAGTTAGTTTTCTGGATATGTTAACACCTTAAATCCTGAATTCAGACATCTATCTTCTGGTTTTTAGCAACATATGTAACCTGAACTACCATATTCTTAAAATTGTGGGTCTGTAACCCTGTAATTATCTGTGTACTGTAGTAATACTATCCATATATTTAGGGAGAAAATCAGGGGGCTGTTTCCCAAATAGTGTGGACCTAAACACTTGTCATTTTAATCAAAGAATGTAATTTTTAGTGAAAACTAGAAGAAGTATATTTTAAGGAATTTGAGGACGACTGCTTATTCTGATTTTGGGTTTTCAAAATAAAATTCAAGATACAATGAGTGTATTGTCAGAAGCACAATCCAAATCTGCAGAGGCCCCAATATTCCTTTGATTTCCTTAACTGACCACGGGAGTCCTGCCAGGGCAGTGCCCCGACCCTTGGTGCGACTCTTTCTCAAAATGACGACAGCTTGCTCAGAATATTAAGGCTTTTTTCTTATATGCAGAAGAAAGACAAAAGTTTCATGTAACGAAGTGGATGAGTATATAAATCGATGAAAGCTAGAGGTGGGTAAATGTACACATATTTGCCTGAAATAGGACTTAATAAATTGTATTACACACATGAAAATGGTGCGAGAGACAACACTCTATAACTGAACAGGCACTTTAATGAGATTACTTTTGGGCTAGGTCCTCTGTGTGCATGTAAGGGACGCTCACTAGTGTTATTGTTCCTATGGTAACAATTGCTCCTAGCAACATGAAAAGAGCTTAACAAGATCTGCTATTAAGAATTCATTTTTGGAATATCATTAGTGGGAACTGTGTGTCACTTTCTGTACCTAAAAATCCATCTTTTTTTAAATGTAAGTTTTGTTCAAAATTAGAGTCCCTCAATGTTATATGAAGAAAATCTAGGGTTTCAAGTTTCTTTTCTGTTTCTCACTTGTCAAAGGACAATTTACACTTGGCCTCCTGTCTTAAAATGCACTTGAGGCAGAGCAGTGTATCCCTACTATGCCTGTTTCAGTTTTCTGTAAACTCGCCCTTCAAGCATTCCGCAGCTGGCACAAATCCCATAAATAAACCGTGCTTTGTTCAGCACGCGAATCGTGGACTCACACACAAGTATATTCAACAATAAATGATAGAAGTCTGGTTCTCAGGTGATTAACAGCAGTGACAGCCATTTTATTCTGCTTCTCAAAAGACAAATGAAAGTTCATATGAAACTGTGCTCTAGTTAAAGAGTTTCTTATTTCTCCTTATTTTACTAATGTTTGCATTTGATTGATTAACTTTTCCTCTCCTGGCAAGCACTGTGACAAATGCATATACTCTGTGCCATCTGTCTTATTAAGGGACTGTTTCCTGGCATGTGAGATTAACAAAAAATCATACTGTTAATCCTCTCACTGCACATCTTCCTAGAGGTTTATTTTCTTTTTTTCTGGCTAAAATGCCAGTTTATGTACCCCAGCCAAGCCTGTATTTATTTCTGTTTTTAATCTCTTTCAGAAAACACATATATTAATACACACCCTCTACACAAGGTAAATAAAGCAAACTTTGAAATTGTAGCAGAAAAGTCAGAGCTTTACTCCATAATTTCTCAACAGTAACTTTAGAGCATTAGCAGTGAAGATGAGATGCTTACCTGGAAGCACAGCGGCGCCCTGCTTTGGAATTCTGCACAGGTGTGCTGTAACGTGAGCCAACTGTGAGTCCCCAGGTGCAACCCTGGCTTGCACTGCCTGTGCTTAATCATTCAACAGCGCTCCTGACATTTCCCAAGCAGCTTTCCTGAGGTAGTAAACCAGGCACAGTCATCCAGGACTACTGCATACTGCCCGGAGCTCATTTCTTCACTGGTTCTCAGCAATTCTCCTCACGGCTCACGTAAGACAGCTACCCAAGCACATTCAAGGGCACTCCCTGAGAAACGATATGCTATTTCTGCATCTCAAACTGCTAAGAGCTAAACTGGGTCTTGATGCTCTTAGGGAGCACCCCGAAGAAAGAAGCCCAAGTCAGTGACACACACTGTTTAATCTAATGAATTATGCATCCTGATGCAATGTGTTCTTACAGCCCTGTGATGCTACTTAGGAAATAGGAGTCAACACGCTGCGAAAAGATGATGACAGCATGAGAAGCAATGGATATCAGAACCTGGCCCCAATTTACTTTTGTGAAGTAGAATCTTTCTGGAAAGCAATCTGTTTGTAAAACAGATACCGTCTGATCTTCCACATGCAAACAATCACTAGTAACCTAGCTATCTTCATTCTTTTCCTCAGTGATTCAATCTCTCCTTTTCTCATGGACGGTGACAGAAAACACCGGTCTCCCTCGTTTTGGTTTATGAAATGTGGACTAATTTAACTAGTACATCCTTCTCATGAGTTTCAAGTGTGTTAATCTATATATGCACCACAGAATAAACAGAAGACAGTGAAACGAACAGCTTATTTTAAACAATCTATTTTATGTGCCCAATATATACCCCATATGCTTAAATAACAATAAACAATAACAAAGATACACATATGCATTGTTGCACATTTACAAAGGAACGTATCTTTGAAAATTAAGAAATCCATACACAGTGTCATAAGCTATTAAAATATAAAATTTTAAAAGCCCAATTAGGAATAAACTGAAGCATACATACTAATACATCAATGTAATAGGTTGAATCTGATTAGGGAGAGTTGGAATGGAGAGAACTGAGGATGAATAAACATCATATGGAAGGGTGAAATAAATATTTGTTGCTCAGTGGAAAACAATATAGAACTTTGGTATCTGCAGGGAAACAGATGGTATGCATGCTTATTTCCACAGACAAAAATAGTTGTGCTTTAACAAAATTCAAGATAGAAAGCAAAAGGCAAGAGACCGGCTTACATTTTCCTTGATGAACGCTTTGGAAGTTTACTCCTCTGACAACATACCCTGACTGCCAGTTCATTCTGATGTAGGCTGGCTGAGCTTAGGTTGGCAGAGTGACTAATTACAGTCATGTCAATCAATGCTGTGTGTGTGTTTTTTTTTTTTTTTAAACATAGGCAAACAGAAATTTTCATAGTGGTGCTGGAAGCATGTAACCCATAGGCTTCTGCCCCTATGATAACTAAAACTTCAAATTGGGAAGGAGGCAGTGTCAGTAGTGTGTAGTGTAAACTAGTAGTGTGTAGTGTAAACTACACCCTTCAGACTAAACTCTATATTGGAAGTACCCAGGTAAAAATGAACCAAATTTGTATCTGAAGTTTCCTGTTAGTAGTTTTTACAGACCCCAGAATTACAGAAGAAGATATATTGTAAAGTGAAACCTCAATCTGTTCTCTTTACTAGAAAAGTCTTGTGGACTTTTGGGCAAAGATTGTATGTGACTTGTAGAACCTGAAATTTATACATACCCTGTTAATGGATGCACACAAGTTCTTCACTTGCATTCTGTACTTCCAGTATAGAGTTTAGTCTGAAGACAATAACAGATTCCCTTCTCTTAAATATCTTTAATCCTTACTGTGTGGAAATTCAATTGTTCACTGAGGTCTAGATAGAAATGAATAGATTCAAACCCCAATCTCCCTTACCTAAATTACCGTTCAGAGTTCTACAAATTGCGTGCACTGGGGCCATCTGGAATGCATATCTGGAATAGTATTGTATACCTCATGCTTTGGAAGGCTGTGGTGTAGCAAGAACTTGGCTATATTCTGAACACTAGCAGGGCCTTTCCTGGTTGAAGTATCTCTGGCAGCTGTGTCCACCCCAGGGAACCCAGGGCTAAGAGAAAAGCCATATGCTGCCTGTCTGCTCCTGTGAGAACAACCATGCTTCCGTTAACTTCAGTGTGCTTGTTAAATAAATCAGGGATTTTTCTGTCAAATCATATATCTTTTCCTGCTGATCCGTGACACACCTGAAGTGCTGTATACACTGCAGATGTGTGTGTGTGTGTACATAACTTGGTAGCAGAGGGCAGACACTGTCATGTATGTAGTCTATCACACGGCTTGACTACTCTGTGCACTGCTGCCTTGGGGTAGCACAATTGTTTTCCTCGGGGTAAACCAAAGGGAACAATGTGTCACGTCTCAGGGAGAGAACTAGTCAAAACGAAGTAACAGAAAACATTCTAACTTTGTGGGCGATTTGGTGTTGGGGAAGGCTCAAGTATTTAAAAATAGATGCAACATGATAAAGTAGAACAATGTTATACGAGACTATAATCCTCCTCATTTATCTAAAGGCACTATTAAAACCAACTTTCTACTACCTGTACATAATGGCTACTTATATAAACCTTCATCTTCCAAGTTTTCCAAGGTTGACTGAAACAAAAATAACTATGTAATATTCCATTATATTCCTAGTTCTAACAGGAGCAAGAAGTTAATTTGTGCCTCTCCAAGTCACTGTAGAAACAGCGACATCTGTGAACAAGCACAGTAAGACATGATTCTAGGATGAGGAAAATGACAGTGGAGAAAGAGACAATGTGTTGCTGTGACCTTCACGGCCTTCACAAGTGTCAGAATGAAGCTCTCACCTCCCTACATCTTCCGAACACTCCCCACTCCTCTGCTCTTGCTTTCTCAGCTTCTCAGCTCTTGGTTCAGCTTCCTTCCCAACTCCAAGTTCGAGCTTTGAACCTTTCGCTCTCAAACGTGAAGAGAGGAATGAGGCTGTCCTCGACCTATGCGGGAGGCGACGGACTGAGAACACAGAGAGCTGAGTGTTATGTTTCAGGCTAAAGAACTGTAACGCATGAGCAGGTAATGCTGGTGCAACAAGTGAAGGGCCAAGCCTTGTGAGAGTCTGAGAGGAGGGGCCACTAGCTCGACTGATTCTGCCTTTAATATTTTGAGATTTTTGTGCATCTAGGAATTTTGGATGAATTTTGAAATTTAAAAATATTGCCTAAAATTATTATTTTATCTTGATGAATAATTTTTCTCATCTTAAATTTTATATTTCACTTGCCTTACCCTGGATCCACCATAGCTGAAAGCCTTGCAAAATATATTTAACTAGGTGTGCATGTGGTATCATTAAAGAAAAAAGGTCAGAAAGGATGGAAGTGATTGTTGAGGAGTCACTACGTATATTTCAGGTCTTGTTTGTTGATACAGATATCCACAAAGAATGTGTGTGTGTGTATTCCTATTTAATATTGTGAAGTTTATATTTTTCTGATGAGGAGGGAAAAACTACAGGGGATTAAATAATTTGCCCAAACTGGAAGTGGAGCAAAAGGAGAAGGTGAGATGTCAGAGCGATCTGTTTATAAGCTATGACAGAACTGAGAAACATCAATAGGCTACTAGCTAAAGTTGTTACTATACTTGGGAAATGAAGTAAAATATAATTTATTTTTATTCAATAATGCTATGGCTCCTTTTCTTTTATTGAAGGTTAACATATAAATTTGATGCCCAGAATGTAACTTTCTACTGTTGTCATTTCTAAATCTTTCATGATACTTTACTATTTTCAGATATTTCTCAAGTTCTTAGTTTGAATTACTGTTTTTTTGGTTAGCAGTTCTTTTTGTGGACCGCACTAATATTTTGTGAGCTATGAAGTGGAAGTTAAATATTTAAATACCAGAGAGCTTCAGAAATAAAGTATTTCTCTTCCACTCAGTACCACTGAAAGCTGTATGGGTTGGAGGTAAGATTGGGAGATCAGTATTAATTATTTATGTTGCTCCTCTTGTCATGATGAAATAAATATCTATGAATGATGTGATGCTTAAATCAGTGTGTGTGGGACTCAAAGAAGGATCTGAATATCTATGATCATATTTTTATGCATGACTGCTTGCAGCAGTGGAATAAGTATCTGCTAACAACATGACATGAAAGAGATTATATAGGGAATTAGGAAAGAAAGAACTATCCATAGTTGATACAAAAGCAGGATCATATACATAAATACCAGTGCTAGGGAAGGTCAGCAATGCTAAGGATTATTGTGATAGTGAACATGGAATGATACAATTACAGAGTTATGGCTAAATGGAATTTTTATTCACCTAAAATCAAAGACTATGCTTTATAAGGTTTATAAAGTCAACCCAAAAGTGAAATAGACTCGGGTTTACATTAAACATTTACTTTCATTTTAATAGCTTTAGAGGTACATTGGAGTAGCAGTACGATAGGAATAAAACCATACTTTTCAGAGGCACATAATTTTGTAACAGATTTGGTCACTGATAATTTATAATTTGGGAGAGTGATTTAACATTTTTGTACCACATTCTTCTTCTATAGTTGAGCATCATGGTAGCTACTTTATGGGACAGTTGTACAAACAGTTAATTTGTATAAAGTTCAAATAGTTCAAATAGTTTCAAATCCCCTGTCTGAACATACCAGTTTATTGAATGCTAATGATGACACTAAACATTGACGTTTGTGGAAGCAAAGAAATAGTGCCTTGGAACGAATGTCTGAACTACACACAAAACCACCCACGTTTCACAAACATAGAACAGTGAAAATGGTTTGTACTTTTCTTTGTTTCCCAGATAACTAATACCTACAGAATTAAAACTGTAGAAGAAAATCAGTTTTAAGAAGTAGACCCAGTAAATATTTAAAGTCAATCAATTGCTCTTAGAATTAAGGAAAAACATAAGAAATGTGATTTGCATGAAACAGCCTCAGTTGATTTTCTTTTAGTTTAACTAAGACAATAAACTATTGACTAAAAAGAAATATTTAAGTAAAAATGCCTTAGCAAACATGTTAAAAGTGAAATTATAGAGATTCAATAGCCACCTTTATTAAGAAGTCACGAGATTATTGTATATTGTTAAAAATATAGATGATATAATAATAATAAGGTGTGTGAAAAAAGGTGGACAGGTCTTCTTGGGATCGATCACCGTTTGCTCAATACGTGGTTCCTGAACTGACTGCTGGCCAAGTTTACTGGTTATTTGAGTTAGTGTGCTGGGGATCTAAGCTCCTACAGTTCTTGTGAGCTGAATGATTTTACAAAGCTTACTTGACCTCCCATATCTTTTTTATTTCCTTTGTAAAAATAGGCTAACTACAATACCAACCATTTTATGCTACTGTGAATTTTAATCAAGATAATGCAGTTATTAAGAGTTAGGAGCTGAAAGCAACAATATGTTTGTTCTTATAATAGTGAAAAATTAAGTGATATTTTGTCTAAATGTGTAATTAGAAAATTCACTATTTATTCTAAACCTGGACATATTTTTTCAGCTTCTGCTGAAATAAGAACCCAATCCAACATTTTCCATTTAGACACCAGGAAAATCACAGACGCTCTCTCCAGCTCTCTTGTTTGCTCTTCAGAATGACATGATCGGAAGTGAGAGCTTGCCACTTTGATTTGCTTACCCCAGTTCAGACAGCAAAAGATTTTAATTAGCCATTTACTTTAATTACTCTAGCTAGGGCAATGTTTGTTCTGAAATTCAGCCACTTGAAATGGCACTGGAATTTCTCAGTCTTTCTAGGTAGGTCAAGAAAATAAGCATCCATTTATTCCCCTGACCTCTGTCCTCAGCGGCCCTAGAAGTAAAGGCGCAGAGCCGAGTAAGCTGATGTTCTAGCTCGTGCCTTTTCTCTGCAAAGGGGAGATGCTCATGTTAGCCTTTTATACTATATAAAATAGTATTACCTACTGCAGCTACCATATTGCATATCAGTGGTACATATTCATCTTTACCTGCAGGTTTTCATTCTATAAGCAACATCCCCAAATTGTGCTACCCTGACAATGCCTGCTATCTGCTATCTGTAAGCATCTTAAAATACCTAGTCCTGTGCTAGACCTTTGTAACTGACTGATTAATATCTGATGGAAATTTAGAAAACTTTCATTTAATAAAACAGACTCAAAGATTGAGGTATGATGAATGGACATATACCTTAGGCATACAACATGGTATTAAAATGTACGTATTAATGTATGTATTCAAAGAAGCTTTGAATGACCATTCTAGTACATTCTGGCACAGTCTGAAAGTTCAGTTTCCTACTTTTGTGAGGCCACAGTCAAATCTTGCTATGTACCAATCACCAGAGTGTGCTAAAGTGCAAAACCTTCATTGCTATCCTGACGTTTTCATTTAGCTTCTGCTGAGCACTCAGTCAGTTCTTCCAACATTCAGAAAAATCTGTCTCAGCATTTACCTTGTCGTTTTGATGGTGCTATACATTCCACAATCAAACAGAAATTGTCTGGTCTTTTTTTTTTCTATAGTAATTCAGACATTCCTACTCATTGATTGAGGAAAATTGCTTGTCATTTTTTCATGCTTCCATATTTCTGAGGTAAAGAAAGCTATAATTATTCAGTTTGCATGTACACTATGTGGTTTTAAAATGTTCACACTTAACATGGAGGTAGGTTTGGGTCTGAAACTGCAATGAGGAAAACTGTGTGAGATTTGAGACAATTTGTGGAATTGCAGTAAAATCAAAAGATAGACTTTTATTGGAAAGAGTGGAAGAGAATTTCAGGATGGCACCTTCAGTTTGAGGAATAACATAATTTCTGATATTGAAGCTTGTAATCTATGGACCCAGATGATTACCAGATCAGTACATTCTAGCTAGGCTGTTCTGAATTCTGCTCTGCTTATTGGGGATTTACACAGAATGCCCAATTGTTACTTCAAACTCTTAACTTTAAAACATTGTGCTCATAATTTTCCCTTCTGCACTGGCTGTTCTGTTTGACTTTTGTATTATTATTGAAATTGTCATTGTTTTCCCTGTCTCTTGAGATGCAGCAGCAGCTATTTATTTACATTTTTGTACTTGAATTAGACACTGTATTCTGTATTTCTTCCTTTTCAGGAGGCAAGGTTTCACTTTGTAGTGCAGACTGGCTTTGAATTCACAGTGATCCTCCTGCCTCAGCCTTCCAAGGGCTGGGATCACAGGTGTGCACCGCCACATTCCGCTCCGTAGTTCTTCCTTGATGTTGTCTTTTCTACACATCTTGTTCCAATCTGGTTTATTTCTTTCAAATTCAGTTCTATCACTTCATTCTTAGGGGTGATAATAGCAAAGTACGTATGCAAGCAAAGTGTATAGAGTGAAGACTTTAGTAAAATTTCTAATAGTGATTGAGCAAGTTTGATTAACCACACTCAAATTATTGCAGCACTTAATTACAGAAACTCAAAAGAATCAAAATGAAAACCATGCCTCAAAAGGGCTAAAACTATAACAGAAGTATTAGAGTTATTTATATCAATATCTTTCTGTATTTCTGACATTAGTGTTATTAATATTCTTATTAGTGTTTCAAGTTTCTAATTAGTAACATAGGAAATTCAAAGTGAACTTTAAAACTCTTCATCCTAAAAATAGTTCAACGTAATACTGTATCAGTGCAGTATTATTTTGGAAGTTGAACTTTATGGCATTTGCATTTTGTAAGGTCAATGAATAATGTTAACGTTTGACTTATAACACGTATGAATGTACATGCTGTTTTCTTACAATTTAAAAACTAGTTAAGGAAAAAAGGTGAGACATTTTAGAATCCTCAAATTTTTCTGAAGAACCTTAGGGTTGGTCAGAGCATAATTAAGGATATATCTAGAGTAGTTCTTCTCTAAAAGGGTTCCCAGATCCAATGTTCTTTAATTTTACGTCATCATATGTGCTGTCAATATATAACTCTTATGGAAATAGTGAAGGACAGGGTTACCCTGTGTACTGAAAAAATCATAACTCCAAATAATTTAGAGGCAGGAAGACTCTACAATGCCACCTTGCTTTTCTGATCACTTGCAGAGAAGGAAACTAGGGGCACGAAGGAAGTGAGACATTTGCTCTGAGCCCTTTGAAGAAGACTGCAGTGCGTGGAACTGCACCCTTGAACTTCAGGGTATCTCCAGACCCCAGTTCAATGTCCCTAGTAGGACTCAGATGAATTGGGTATTGTTCTAATTAATATTTGTTTTGCCTTTGCCCTATAAATGTTTTTAAAACCATGAAAGGACTGAAACTTTGCCCTACAAGTAAGCTAATAAATTAGTCTGCTAAAAATGTGAGGGTGCTAGAAAATATGAGACTCTTGGGTTAAAGATAAAGGGTTTTAGTATTCATGCCGCACAAGCACCATGAGCTTTATATTTATGCAAGTTCCCTTTGACACTGAGTCCCATACTGGGTTAGTGTTAGAACTAAAGAATCCTACACTTAGAAAATCAGAGTCTTTTTTAATGGGATAAAACAAATGAGCCTAACCTTTGCTGCAGATTTCTAGTTTCCAATATCTGCTTGACATAAAAATGTTCTAGATAATCATCTAGAAGCAAGATTCTCATTTTCTTTGCTCTCAGGATGTGCACAAATAATAATACTGAAATCCATGGAAATCCATCTCTTATCTCTGAGCGATGTGATGGTCAGTCTCAGGGAGTTTATAGACATTTGACAGTATAAGGCACAGGATGGCCAACGACACCAGGTAATAACTGTTATTGTTAGGGTAACTGTATGCTCCAGTTTGTCCAGAGAAAAACCCTATACAAACCAAGTAATACATTTACATTTGTTTTAACATCTCTCGAAACTCTAAAATGTGTCTCATTTTAGTACAAATAAAATCAGTTTCAGGCTACTGTGAAACAAATTCAGTTTTTATAATAGAATCCTTTCCACATGAACACAAAAGTTCTTCTTTGGTGGCTATGACTGTGGACCCTGGAATTCCTGCTGAATCTTAGCGAAGTTTGCATGTTTTCATGTACAAGAGAAAAAGAGAGTTTACTTGCTGTCATAAGGGTTCCTGATAAAAATCTTCAGATTTTCCATGTTTGATATTTGAGTTTTGTGTAAATGTTTAATTCTTTCTATGTGGCTATTTGCTGAGGTCTTCACACATTTGCAAAAAAAATGTATCTCAGCAAATATTTGTGATATACCCATATTGAATTATCTTTGGTATAACTTTACAATCCACTCAAATAACTGTGACTTAAATAGAACTTTACAGGTTTGAATTTAGGTTCAAAAATCAAAAGCCATCGCATTCCTTTGCTCCTTTTCTGGTTCTGCTGTGCTGTTCCATGTTGTCACTAAGTCTCCTGACTGAAAGCACAAAGTTTAACCTCAACATTCTCGGTCGTTTTGTCCTCTTGGCACACACTCAAATATTAAATCTTTCTGACACTCATGCTTGATGGGGTTAAAGCATTTAAATATGGTGAATAAGGCAGTGAGTTTTATAATCCCTCATAGAGTATATCCATGATTTTATAAACCCTTAGAAAAGCATCCATGATCATGTTAAAAATGATCTCAAATATTTGAGGAACACAGAATTTCTAGAAAAATGTGCCCAGTTCTTACTGCATTTTAAGTGCACCATGCTGTGTTCTGAAGAGCACACATAGGCTTCAGAGGTGATTTCAGGTGTAGTTAAAGAGGGTGAGGAGGCTTTAAGGTATTCTTTACTTGACCCACACAATGGTAAAATATTTTGCTTCTATTGTTCTGATAGAGGACATATCTAGGGGTATATAAAGAAATAAAAAACTAGACCCCCAAAACTATTAAAACATGGGCAAATGAAATGAAGATATTGCTCAAAAGAAACAAAAATAAATGATAAATGCATTAAAAATATTCAGGATATCTTTGACTCTAAATGCAAATCAGACAACCCAGGTTCTATCTTATTCCAGTCAGAATGGCCACCATTAAGATCACAAAAGGTAACAAATATGGGATGTATGGAGAACAAAGGAACACTTCATTGTTGATGGGAATGTAAACTGGTACAATCACTATGGAAATCAGTATGGGGACTCCTCAAAAACCTAAAACTTAAAATTTCATTGACCTGCTATACCTCTCCTTGGTATACTCTTGAAAGAGTTAAAGTCATCACACTAGAGTGATACATGCATACCCATGTTCATAGCTTCACAGTTTGCAGTAGCTAAACTGTGGAAGCATCCTAGATACCTCCCAATGGATGAGCAGATAAATAATATGTGGTAGATACACACAATGGAATTTTACTCAGGCATAAAGAAGAGTGAATTCACCTCCTTTGTAGCAAAATAGATGGATTTTGCAAACACAATGTTAAGTGAAGTGATTTGGACATAGAAGGTTAACTGTCAGTGGTTTTTCTTGCTTGAGAAAAACCAAAGTACAAATAAATTAGAGTAAAATAAAGAAGAGATGAAAGGAAATAAGGAGGCAGACTTTTTGGATATCACTAAGGTGATCATGGTAAGGGAAGCAGGGAGAAAGGAGGGATGGCATTAACTATTATTTTTATATAATGTTACATGTTATATATAACACAAATAACAACATATACTATCTAATATATGTAATACATGAGTATCTAATATGTAATATATAAGCTATATTTGTAAAATATAATACATGATATGTAACATATTTTGCATGATATATAACACATAATGTATACTGCATGATATAATATATTGATTGGTTATGTGCATTACCTTATATAAAACATAAAATGTAATATATAACGATATGTTATGTAATATCTAATACATAATATAAATACTACATGCAATAGAATTAGATATACTCTAGAATGTGCAATATATATGAAATATATAATTGTGTTACATATAATATATCATGTATTATTTTTATGTATTATATATACATAATCTTTTTTATATATATATATATATATATATATGAACACCAAAACAAATGTAATTATGTATTACAAATGTGCATTGGGCTGTGGATATAGCTCAGTGGCACAGAGCCTGCCTGCAAGCACAGGATCTTCAGTTTGAGTCCTGGTACCAAAAATTATAAATAAATTTGCAGCAATAAAAGGTAGAATTATTTTTACCAAAAAGATAGCCATAGTCAATCTTAATATCAAGTCCTGATGTTTTCATATTTGATTCATCTCATAACATCTGTGCGTCCATCCATCCATCCATCTTTCTCTGTCATTCAGTCTGTGTCCATCCATTCACCTATGCATTTGTTCATCTGCCTATCCATCTGAGGAAATATACATCTTTATACGAACATGGCCACCTTTTTGACTACCTGTCCATTCATTATTCATCTGTTTTTCTTTATTTATCAATGAATCCATTACGATACCTTTATGTGGCTGCATGTTTAGTTTCTTAAATAGTTGAATTTATACAAATTGAACAGTACTAATCATCCAATTCAATCTGATTGAACATTATTTCCCAAGGAAATGCTTGTATTGCTCTTAAAGAATTTTTGTAGTTTTTTTTTAAAAATCAACTTTTCTTCTACTTAGCAGATTAAAGACATCTGGAAACACAAACATCTATATAAACACAGGATTTGGGCAGAAAACCCCAGGTATTAGGTTTTCTCAAACTGAAGGAAAGAAGAGAAGGAAACAGGCATGTTCAGGTGCTATAGGGTAATTATTTTTATACCCTCCATTTTACTGTCCTCGGGATAAGTGTGTTCAGTGGTTACTGTACCCTCATGTCAGTTTTCATGCTGGGTAGTATTGTTACGTTCATTTTACAGTTGGGGAACCTGAGCTTTAGAAATATTAAGTAACTTGTCCCATTGCTGTTAAGTGGCAGGCTCAGGTTTGTGATAAAACATTTAACAATGTTTAAGTGGTTTTGCTTTTAAACATTACAGCCACAATTTGTTTCATAATGAAAATTGCCCTTCTTTTCATATCATTTTATAACCGAGGCTGTGTTAAGTCCATAGAGTAAGGGTGGGCTAGTCAGATGTTTCCCAGAAAGTGAGTGCATAAGGTATTCTATACTATAAATTATCTTTAGAATGAAAGTGTATGAAGAATATTGTCTTTGCCAGAACTCCTTTACGCCGCCACAAGGAGGAATACTCTGATGAACATTCCGGGTGTTGGGAGAGGCTCTAAGGGTTTGCATTTAAATAACAAATGCCACCTATCTGTTTTTAGTGTAAGGTAGGTCAGATAATTCCTAAACTTTCATTTTATTGCACCAAATATAAAACTTTGGGGCAGCATTGTAACTGTGCAGTACAGTAGACTGAGTGCTGAAAGATGTTATTGACAGAATCCCAACAGCATTGGTGGGCTTGGTGTAGCTCAGAGTCTCCATGAATGTGAAAGACAGAAGATAATATGTAAGTAGCAGAAGGGCTCACTCTCAAGCTGAAAGTGATCTTTCAGTGAATTCAGTATGGATTTCATAGGATTGATAAGCAAAAAGAAATCATGTAATTAACAGACCTTACTCTAATAGCAATCTTGAGTCCACCATACATTAACAGGGTTCCTGCTCCTGTATTTCACTCCCCGGTACCTTTCGTACCTGCTCACTCAGTAATCCAGGATGTCTGGGCCTCCGCCTTACTCTAGGTCCAAAATAATTTTACCAGCACTGTGAGGTGCCAAGACAGACACATAAGAGGGTGTCTTGGTTACTTTTTTCTCATTGCTGAGACAAAATACCCAACACCCAAAATGAAGGAAGGAAAGGTTTATTTAGCTTACAGTTTGTGGAGGTTTCAGTCCATATTTGGCTGGTTCTAAGGCAGAATGGCACATGGCAGAGGGCAAACTGTTCATGGCAGCAAACAACCAGCAAATGGGTGGAATTGCAGGCAAGCAGCCTCTTTCTCTCCTTTGCCTTGTAAACAGCCTGCCCCCACTCAGGGGGCGTGTAGCTCTCACACAGTCTCCACGCCCTCCTCTTCCACAGGCTCAGGATGTATACAAAGTAAGCACCCTGGCTTCCTGCTGAATCACGTAGTTAACCTTTTAAACTTCCCAAATTAACACAATAAACAACATCCCAGAAGGGTAGGGGCATGTCCTTTTCACCCCAAGATCTACAACTGCTGAGTTACTCAGCTAAACCTCCAGACTCCCCAAGTTGACACAATGTATCAACTGTAACAGAGGGTATCAGTGGATAGTAAACATGTAAAATCTCTAAAAGGGCTATTTCAATGGAGCCACTTAAGTGACATTCTAGCATATTATTAAGACATTTTAATTGCGTGTGTATGTGCACATATATATATACTAATAGATTGTATACTAAAGATGTTTTATATATTTTAATTAATTATATTTATATTAATTATTTCTAATCTGTGATATTTGCCCAAGCCTATGATCTTCCAGATAACAGTCTTCAACCTTCACCCATTTAAAAATCATGGAATTACCATTAAAATAATAATCATTGACTTCCTTTCCCAAGACATGTTATAGCGAAAAAAAGAAAGAATTTGGCTTTTAGGGAAATGGAGTAAAAGGGACAGTACACAAACACAAGCTACACAGTGACAAGAGCCTCAAAGAAAATAAAGAAAAAACTGGATAAGGAGAGTAGGAATTTAATTCTTATGGAGAGGTTGGGAAGGAATCCTTTGAACACAGCACTTCATGTACTTAAAGTAGATAATGTCCCAGGATCAGGAGTGTGATATACCTGTCAAAAAAGCATTTGTAGATATTTTAAAGGTACTTTTTAATGCTTTTACTTGTGTACAGGTACAGTGGGAAACTGGCCATTTTTGTTGTATTACAATATTAGCCAAAGAACGATGAAGTCCTAAACTAAGGAGAAGAAAGAAAATTTTGGTATCTTGTTTTCCATTTGAGGAGTTTTTAATGGTTTCTTCTCGTTTTTCTTGAGGATCCTGAGATACATGCCAATGAATAGATGGGTTGTTTCTCATCAGAAATGAAAATATCCAAGGATTTATGTGCTAACATTATAGTCGTTTTTTAGTGTATGTACAGCCAAAGGAGTACCATAGTCCCTTAAAGAAGTCACACAAGTGGAGAAAAATCCCCACAAAACATACCTTCATTCATCCTGGTATATCTCACTTGCCTCTACAATCCCTCCTGCTTTTCTTGGGCTGAACTCAAGTCCTACAATACTGCCTGCCTACTTTGGGCTTTGTGTGAAGTGAAGCAAGTCCTTTATTTACACTCGGATTACTGCACATTTAACTTCTTCTCAAACCTTTATAGAGCAGACATTGAAATGACTTTTAAAAATATATCTGCTTATTTGTTTCAGATTTACAAGGGAATTTTTTTTACTTGATTGTGTTCTAACACCAGAAATGGAAAACTAAACCTTTGGATGCTTGCTGGCAATTAAGGAAGAGTGAAATGCATGTCTCCTTTTACCCAGGAGGGGTGTGATACAGTGCGGCTGCATGCACTGACGTGCTGGTGTTATGCAGTAAATGTGTTTCCAAGTTTTAAGTAAAGGAAACATTTTAAACATAGCAGTATAATATTGTAGTTGAGAGAATGGATTTGAACAATTCACGCAATTGCTGTGAAATTCAGTTTCCTCTGTAGCACAGAGATGATGCTAACACATATAGGACCAATTGAGGTGTGTATTTGCTGTTATTATCTTTAATATAGTTCCCATTTCATTTCTTTCACAATCGTCTTTGATTTCTGAAGTAATAGCTAAGGTATTTCAAAATCCATTCTCCTAGTTAAGGACTAATTTATTCTTTCTTGTCTTTCTGCAAGCGCTCTTCCCTGCACATAGGGGAATGCACAGGTAGCTGACAGATGCAGTCCTTTGCAGGAGGCAGCCCACAGGGCTGCACCCGGGATGAGAATGGAGATGCAGAGGTGGAAACACACAAGACACGTGTTTACACTGACAGCAACTTAAGGTAGTTTCACTTAGGAATCTACTAGCTGCTGTCTTGCTCGGGGTTGGAGCCTACTAGACATGTGTGGGCAG
Organism: Dinomys branickii; assembly: GCA_004027595.1. Classification (NCBI taxonomy): domain Eukaryota; kingdom Metazoa; phylum Chordata; class Mammalia; order Rodentia; family Dinomyidae; genus Dinomys; species Dinomys branickii. Next base: position 16,590 of record PVLD010001544.1, on the reverse strand, counting down.
AGTGGTTAATTAGGTGGAAAACCTTAAACAATATCCCACTTTTTCCACCATATCTGTATTACACACATGCTTCTGTTGCATATGGGAAGTGGACAAGGAACTACGGGGGGGGAGGGGAACATAAAATATTAAGATGTATTATGTACAGGTATCAACGCCCTGTGGTGAGTGTAAGCATTGTGCACTGCAAACATGAACTAGTGAAAATAAAAATTTAAAATGAAAAAGGGTAAAAAAAGTCCTGTGAAATCAGGACCTCCTCTCATCATAATTTTTCATTTTCAGTGAAAGTATTTTTTTAATGATGGATATTAATAGTCACTTACCTAGAGGTGACATCATGTATTAAAAATTACAGAGCACATTGGATTAATGATTAGTGTTATAAACTGGAAGCTTAGGCAATAAGGAGAAGACAAAGCCATGGTTTTTTCCAGGCCTGAGGAAACAGGCCTGTAATCACAGCACTCTAGGAGACTGATGTAGGAGGATCAGAAGTTTGAGTCCAGCCTGTACAACTTAGTGACCTAGTGAGATCCTGTCTCTAACAAAATAATAATATGCCCGGGGATATGTCTCCATGTGAATTCCCGGTTCCATTCCAGTACCAGAAAAAACTTTCTCAAAAAGCTGAGATTTTTGTTATTTGCTAAGAATTTAATGGATACAAAATATTGCCATGCCTCAACTACCTCTCATTTAAACTTATCAGACTCAAATTGTAGGCAGCAAAGTTAGTGGGGCTTGTATACAACCCGAAAGGTTTGCATTACTAATTGCATTTGGAATCTGAAGTAGGAGTATTAAATTTTACTAATGACACAATTCGTAGAAAACTCTGAATAACTAGTTAGAAATTCATGTGCTTGTTTGGAATGTTTTTTAATTGACCTTAATTTAAAAGAATTTCATAGCTTTCTTTTTTACTTTAAATATTAAAAAACTAACAAAACCACAATGAAGACAAAATCAAAACAGCACAAAAACAATACATGACCTCAAAACAAAATGTTAGGAATTAACATTGGTTGCTACATTACATACTGTTATCGTCAATGAAGTTGCTCAGTCCACCAGACTTAAGAATGTAAGATTGATCAAATGGTTAAAGACAGTAACAAGTAATAAAAAAACAAATTTTTAAGCATTGACTGTTCCTTTCAATAAACCACAGACATGAGCAATACACCCATTCCCACTATCCTTGTACATACATGTAAATTTTGTTTTTTAACACTTATTCATGATAAAAACCCTACAGAAAATAGGAATAAGTGGACTTTACCTCAATCTGATCAAAGACATCTATGATAAACCAACAGCCAACATTATACTAAATGGACAAAAACTGAAAGCTTCACTTTAAAATCAGGAACAAGACAAGGATATTCACTGTTACCATGCCTATTCAACATAGTTCTGGGAGAATTAGCTGCAGCAATTAGACGAGAGAGAGAATTAAAAGGAATAAAGATAGGAAAATAAGTGAAATTATCTTTATTCGCAGATGATATTCTCCATATCTTTCATACAGTGGCTTATATCTAATTACATGATCTTGAGGAATGTACAGTACACTGAAGGCACATGTAAAGGACCTATAATTCGAAAGGTCTTAGAAGTTTTACAAGGAAACATAATAAATGCCAAGTGTCTACTACAAAGTGCTAAAACCAAGAGGGGAACATTTCCTGAACGTATGTGGTTCAAGGCAGCTTTTCTCAGCTCTCCTTTACTGGAGAGAAGGGCTCTCATATATTACACGAAGAACTTGATAAATGCTGGTTGCCTGAAATTATATTTATTACATTATATATTACTCCATTTTCAACAGGCTCTTTGCTAGTTCAACAAATAACAAGGTTTGACTGCTCTCTACAAAGCTTGTCCTTAGCCAGGCGTGGTGGTACACATGGGAGGTTGAGACAAGAGGATCATTGTGAGTTTGAGACCAGGCTGGGTTACACGGTGAGCTCAAGGCCAGCCTGAATTTCAGAGCAAGACCCTTTTTCAAAAACACACACACAAAGAAAAAAATGACAGAGCTTGCCCTTGAGGCATTAAAGATACAATATGGGTTTCAAAAGTTATTTTTTGAAAGCACCCTCTGTTTCTTTTCTAGTAGCATCTCTGGCCACTCTGCCTGTTCAGCAGACTCGTGCCAATCAGAGGTCACTGGCCCGGCTTTCTCCCAGCACTGAGGGTACACAGAGCCAGGAAGGTGCACAGAGGCAGTGTGCGATGGCGGAGGGGTGGACTGTGACAGTCCGTGACGGAGAAGCCTGAGTGGGGGTGGCAGGACAATGTACAGCTGTACACTGCATTCCGAAGCCCTGCTTCTTGGGTCAGAAAAACCAGCACCAATGCTCAGAGTCTTTCTTTCTTTGTAGATCTTTTCAGTTCACTCAAGCTCCTTCTCTACATTTTATTTAAGACCGAATGTTGAAGGGGGCCAGGAGACAATGATCATTTTTACCCTCAGTAAGTACATGAGGCTACCTGCTTCCACGTATCAGTAATGTTCATACACCAAGTCTAGGAATGCCTGGAAAAGAGGTGGCTTCGGGGGTGTGTCCTCACAGTCAGGCTCACGCCCTGCCTTCTGAGAGTCAGGTAGGGCAATGGGCTGTGTGCATGTGGGCAGTGGGAGTGCAGATGATTGGGAAATGGGTTTGTCAGAGGGAAAAGAAAGGAGAGGGCACAGCAGGAGTAATTTCAAAGAAAAGAAACAGACCTCAACCACGGAACATGTAAGCATGGAAGTCAGTGCAATTCCGGACCACAACTCTATGATGGTCTTCTTGAGACAAAGCATACACGGTTTTCGCTGATTTGAAGCATTATAATGAATACTGGGTCACATTCCTAGATGATTCCTGTTTGGAAAAATGAGGCATTTGCAAGGGGCGGTGGAACTGCCTTCAATCAGGGACCTACACTGTCGAGGCTGACACTAGCTGTGCCATTATGGGGGTGTGCCACCACGCCCGGCCCTCAGCTACGTCTTAGAATGAAATTTAACCATGGGAACATTAAACTTTCTGGCAAGCATATGCTTTTCATATAGGTTTCATTTAATGTTTCTATTTCCCTCACCTGATATACATGCAGAATAGAATCAGAGTGTCTTAGAAGGAACTGTGTGTACGGCATGTGAGATTGGTTTTATTGGTGAAGCAGTATTTTTGATAACTGTGAGTAGGAAACAATGGCAGCTAAGTCAAAATTCAAGAAACACAGGAACCACGCTGTAAGCAGTTCTTCCTCTCACATTGTGCAATTCATACTTTTAACATTCACATATAAATTAGTTGCTTTACTCTCCCAAATGGACTGAGTTGACATCTCCATATATGAATGCTCTGACTTGGGCAAGTTGTTTTTTCCCCTAAGCACAGGCCATTTTCTTTATGGAAATATTTCCCACAAGTAATGGACCCAACAGAGAATTGGGGATCTGAAATTTGTTGATTCTGGGGAAGTCTCTGGGTGCAAACGTTAAGCTTGATTGGTTGTCCCAGTCTCTTGGACCCTGTTGTTCCACAGCAGGTCTTTAAGAGGCAGCTGGGATCTACATCTGGCTATATTTGGGATTAAGTAAAGAAGAAGAGAGAGGATATTTTTTCTCATCCATGCCTTGGAGGACACCTAATTAGTTTCCATCCTTACTCAGGGGAAGAATAAAGCTATTTAAGTAAGTTAGCTTAGGAAAAAACAACTTATGAATTAATTTAGAAAGTAATCTTCCAAAATGATTTGATGTGTTTCTCTTTGTTTCCATGAGTCCTAGGTTTTTCAAATTCACCTGAAAAGATACATTTGTGCTCACTAAGCCCTCATACTGATGGTGCCATGTCAACTCTCTAGAGACATAGTTAACTACTTCCCAAAATAGAAATCCTTCATGCTTTTTGTAAGACTGGGTTAGAGAAGGATTCCTGGTGAAAGTGATATTTACCAAATCTTAAAAGGTTAAGAGTTACCAGTTTAAAAAAGTGAGAATGTATTTAAGAGGGAACTTCTAGGCTGAAGGAAATTATGATTTCTGGAAAACATTGTGTAAGAAAAACGTAAGGATTTAGTGTATCTGGAGACTAAAGATGGACAAGTTTTACAAAAGAAAATAGGAACCATATCACAGAGGGTCTTGTTAGGAAGCTCAGGCTGTGTTCTCCATGGTAGAAATGGTAAATATGACTATTACCATTCAAAGCAGAGCCTATGATAGTGCACCATTAGTTTTTATACCAATCTTAGTACATGAAGTTTGTACATAGACTTGAATGAAATGGCTGATTTTTTCAAATTACCTGAAAAACTTTTCTTAGTATTACACTTGAAAAATACTTAGCTTTATGATCATATGGAACTCTAATTTACAAATATGTACCCGAGGATACTGCTGTACATACAGTTCTAAAGATCTTAGCATTTATACTCAAATCACAAACAACAGCTCACGAAAATTCCTAAACACGCATGTTAAATGACAAAATGACTTATTCTAATATGCTATTCACAAATGTAAGGAAATGGGTGCTACAGTTTAAGAGTAAAGGTTTTTGTCAACAGGCTACATTATTTCTACAAAGACCAAATTATTTGATGGAATCAGTACAGAGAAAATCAGAGATAAGGAGGTACCTCCACTGCCTAAGTGACAAAGATTTTCTCATCCATGTGTCTACCTCAGAATAAATTTATTTGGTAAATACAGTTGCTTTAACTGGAATGATAGTCACTAGTGGAAAATTTCTGACTCTTTAGGCTCGAAGCCTCTCACTTTGAAAATTCTGTTTTATGCTGTTCCTCTAAGCTTTATATAATTTCATCCCAAAGTAAACACCAACATTTATGACAGCTGGTCACCACTGTTTTAAAAATATGACCTAGCCCTGCCTCTTGCGATGGTTTGGAGATCTCTTTGGATATTTCTTATCCTTTAAATTTTCTAAAGCATTTGTATAAAACAAGGTTTGTGCCTGGGAAGGTGAATTGTCTTTAGCCTTGTAACCCAGGTGCAGAAGCCAAGGCCTACCAGGCCTGAAGCTGCTGCTGCTGCTGCTGACAGGATTGATCGCATCCATGCTCACATGTGGAAGCTTTTTGCTTGATATGAGTTTACTCTCCCAGAGTGATGGTGTGGAACTGCAGTCAGCAGTCATATACTGTGGAGTCGGTTGCTCTTTCTGAAATTGAAATAAATTGGCTGAGGGAATGTGCAGAACAGCAGTTGGTGAATTTAACACGGAGCACTGTGGGCCCACACAGATAATGACTGCATTATATTAAAGCAGAGAAATGTAAAGGGAGAATTCACTTAAGAATATTGTATTTCTCAATTCCTATCAAGGAATCAAAGATGTAAATAAGCCTTTTATAACAATATAATTGTAGCAAAATTGAGTGAAGAGGGAATTTAATTAGCCTATGAATGATTTTACTGGGACCTCCAACTCTTTCTAATTTGTCCTTTATATTGCTGGGAGATTAATCTTTTCTCAGACACTAAGCTCAAGAGTTTATCCTTAGTCCAGAACAGAAAGGGTTTAACATTTGGTACTGGCTGCCTCCTTAATCTTTATTACCTACTAATCACTACCTGACTGTGTCTCCATTTACAGGGCTGCTTGTGGATTTCGAAGGGGCCAAGGTAGAAACGGGCTGCCCTGCTTACTGGGGTGGGAGAGGAACAAGTCCCCATCTGGCTCCTTAGAGGCAGAGCTCAGGTTTGGATGCAGAACTTGAAACACACAGATGTGAAGGAATCCTCCTTGACCTCCTGAGTTTACAGTTTGGAAAATGACATACAGCAAGTAATTCTGTAATAAGTGAGTGTCATGCACTATGGGAATTCAGACTAGACAGTGACTAAGTGGTTGGTTGCCTGGGACAGAACACGGGAAGAGCTGCGGTTCCGTACGGCAAACGGCAAAGACTGATACAAGGAATGAAACACTGAGCTTGGGCTTAGCGACCCTGAGCTTTAATCCTGATTTAGTCGTGTTGGGCGTGCTATGTTACTACCATAAGCCGTAATCTTCCCACTTATAAAGTAAAACGCAAGTAGGAGGGTTTTATTTATGAGAGATTTTGCGTGCACACGAAGTATGTAAATCACCAACGCATACGGGAAATAGTCCAGTGACTATAAAACGCTAATCACTTCTCCTACTAGACACTGACGCCGTTACTAAGAAACTGCGCTGGGCTGTTTTGGGTTTCCATACTCGGGCATTCCAGTGTAGACATAGTGATACTATCAACAATAAAAATATTATCAGTGCTATCTATAAATATGGAGTGAGGGCCAATTTGTTTGACTAATAGTTTTCATAAGTTATCTCACCCAATCCCTTCTCTAACCTATGGTAGACACAATTATTTTCATTTTAATGACAACTGCCTGAAATGTAGAGAATGTAAATGGCCTTTTCAAGATCATCCAGCTTGTTAGTGACAGATCCAGGTACCAAAGAGACTAATTTCAAAGGCCGTATTCCATACTTTTCAGTTCATTAGAGCCTACCTGCTTTGTCCCTTATAGTTTTCAGAATACAGAGAGGAGAGAAATTTTATAAGAACTTGATACATATTTGGTTGATGGAGTCATGTCTCAGAATTGTTTCAGAAACACTTTTAAGGCAACCTCAAACTGTCGAAGGGCACACTCTGGAATGAAACCCAGCTGGTGTGCGCACCGTAAAAGGAGAGCTGACTGCGCTAAAACTTCACGGAGACATTTGGCATCTCAAAGATTCCTGACAAAAATGTGTAATTATAGCTTTTTAGAAATAACTAATATTCAATAGCATCCATGGATAAAGCTGTGCCTGCTTTATGCTTTCTGTGGGAGCACAAAAATGTTCTTATGCAGAGGCAAGATTTTTCTACTGCTCTTAAAACATTTTTTGGGATATTTCATCTCAGTGGTTACAATTTTGCTTAGGCAACACTGTCATGTAGAGGAAAAAAGAAATAGGAAGGTAAAGAAATAAAAGCATTTTCTCAAAAGTTCATGGGAAAGTGAATGACAGATCTAGTTATTAATTTATCTGTTGCTCAAAATCTTCGTGTTGGAGTGACATAATATGAATTTTTGTGAATGTAGCTGAATATGAACGTAGAAAATATTTAACATATGTTCAATATGGGTAAAAATATTTTTCAGTATATAAATGTAGCTGACCCCGTAGTTAATGAGAATAATGGTTGACTCTTCTCTTTACTTACTTTTTTGGAATCATTTGCAGCTCAGTGCTGCCTAGTGGCAAGGAAATTGGGCAGGCCTCTGTCTGAAACTCCTTTCAGAGTTGTAATTTTATGATATTGTAATACATTTCAAGATGGCCATGGGGAGTATGTTGTTCTTCACAAGCGTTTTACTGCTACCATGAATTTACAGTAATTGGAGATAATTTACTATTTTATGAAGCATAACGGAATAATTGCACCATTTGCTACTCTAAAGAGAAAAGAGTGAGAGCGGTCTGGTCAGGAAGATAAATGGTCCAGACTGTCTAATAACTGTTCCTCTTTGAAAATGTAAATCATTGTGTACAATAATATATCCCAGCTTTTCATTTTCTAACATTTAAATTTTCATTTTACTATAGTGCTGCCAATTTGGTGGGGTTTTTTTGGGGGGGGGCTGTAAGAATAATACAAAAATTTAATTTTATTAATGTTTATAATTTAGCCTATATATGACCTATATACTGATTTTAAAATCTGTTGGAGCTTCTCCTCAAATAATTATTCAGATAAGAAGCAAACAGATCCATATAGGGCTGATCAGCAATGCCCTAACGTAGCTGATATTTTGTGAACAGACCTCAGAGAGCCATATTCTGTCTCAACGTCGAAGTGTTTCTGGGTTGAAAGGGTGGTTATAGTCACCACTCTAATTCGAATGTTGCACAGAAGAATTTTCCAGAGTTGGAAAATATTTAGAGGAAACGCACAGCAATGTAGCTTAATTGCATTGTCCTCTCTCAATTTAAAGGAGGTGGGGGGAGCAGAGAGTCAGCTCCAGCCTCTCATCCTTACCTGTAGCATCTGCAGCTACCTGATGAAGAAGCAGGTCAGTTTTCTGCAAGGCATGGTGCCCCTCCTCCACCGACAGGTTATCGTAAAAGCCCCAGAGTCTGGACAGTGCTTCTTAGCTTTGCTGAGAAGGGAAATGCAAGAGCGAGATTTTCCCTCAGGCTCGTCACTGCTTCCCACACAAAGGCTTGTTGGAATCTCTGCCTTGCCTCTTGCCTTCTCATACCCTGGAGTTTAGTTTATTTGCAGTAACTATGGTGCAGTATATGGGCGATTCCCACAGTGCAAGATACTATTCTTAACAAAAATATATCGGGCCCTAGTCTTTCTCCCCCTACTCCAGCGCCTGCTTAGGGGAAGGGAGGACTCTGGGTTCTGTTCACCGTTGGCCTCCAGTCCTACCACGCTTCCTGTCATGGTGTTAGAATACAGAGCATTGGCTGAATGAGCGAAGGGGAGCAGCACGGAGAGGGAGACAAAACAGAGATAGTTTTCTATGTCTGAGGCAGAGCTGGGGAAGAATAGGGAAATTTTCAAAGTAAATCCGACACGGAAGCTTAACTAGCGTATAGTTTGTCTTCCATGAAAAACCCAAAATATACATAAAAGGCAAAATAAAAGAGGACAGGAGGCAGGGAAATAGCTTCTTCTCAAATGGGAAGTAGACAGAGGCGGAGGGAGGGGAAAGAAGCAGACAGAAGAAGAGACTAAGATGTGTTACAAGCGCCTGCGCTAACTCCCCGCAAGGAACAGAAGCACGTACTGATAAGCAGAGAATAACTTTAAGAGAATACAGAAATCCATAAGTACCTACGTTAAATATTAGCACTCAGTATGTGGACTCAAGCCAGCCCTTACTGCAGTTTTTGAGGAGTGGGGTTGGAGGTGAGCAGAACTTTTATTTAAACTCCAGTCTTTTCTAGTATGTAAGGCTGGCTTCTTTGTTATCTGTCAATATTCTCTAAAGTCACTATATAACATAGATATTAAAGGAAAATAAATGGGTTACATGACTAAAGAAGTTTGGAATGCTCTCAGTTCAATAAATCTGAAGGGGTTTTATTGTGTAGGCAGGACACATTAGATTTTAATATGTAATATGCATGTATGTATTTCCAAAAAATGAGGATTCCACTTTCAAAGTTTAATTGATACCATAATTTCTCCTTTATGTACTATCTCATCTAATTTATAATCCAGGTTTATTTTGTCAACTAATACAATATGATGGTGTAATATGATGAAAAGGCATATCTCTCTAGAATAAAATATCTATCATTAGATAATTATTCATTGCCTTTTAAAAGCCAGACTCAATGGTCACCATCAGGCAAAGATTTTCCTATTTCATTTGATAAACACTTCTAGTTAAACTAGGTGTGGTAGTGCACACCTGTAATCCCAGCATTTAGGAGGCTGAGGCAGGAGGATCACTGTGAGTTTGAGACCAGCCTGGTCTACAAAGTGAGCTCAACTGAACTGCATAGTGAGACACTGTCTCATAAAGACAAAAAAACCCCTATCAAGTTAAATTAATAAAGTTGATCTTCCCAGGTATTTAGGAATGCCAATTGTTATAATTAGAAGAATACAATTAGTTTTGACAATTTAAAATGACATATTATGCATGAAATATTTTGATCAGCTTAAGTGAGAATAAACCAAAAATATCCTAAATGGTTTACTTTGAAATCAGCAATCAGAAGTGAATTTTTGGGAAATATCTTTCAGAATAGATAGCTATCTGGGCTTGCTCATTCAGCAACAGCTACCCTGGACAAGTTCATTATCTCTTTATATACTTCTGTTGGTGTTTGTGGATGAGTGTAAAGAAACTCTTTTGTTTGTCTAATTTATATGCCTTTCCTTTTTTGCACTCTGCCCGTTTAGATGTCACCGGTGATAACTATGAAAAATTGCTGTGTGCTTCGTGTTCCTCTTCTTCTTTTTAAACCTGCAGTAGATGCTCTGTACAATACCAGAGGGATTTTAGTTCAAAGAATTTAACTGTATGAGTTACAATCTCTCACCCTAACAGGCATTTTGTTTAGTATGAAAGCTCACCAGCAGGGACGCTCTTAAATTCATCTCATCTGTTTTAGAGAATACACCTAAAGAATATGTTTAGCTTAGATCACCTAAGTATTTTCTGTAATGTAGTGGTGTCATTACACGATGGTACTTTATCATCCTTATCTTTGTGAGCCTGGAGAGCACCCTCGCGTTGCGTTTCTCATGGCGTTCTGCTTTCTCTGCACGGGCCAATCTCTACAGCTCCCAGCTCTGATGATGTCGTTCCCCTACTCAAACTCGCGGAGGCTCCCTTTGCTTATCCAGTGATAAATGAAGTCTTACCCTGACATTTAAGGTTCTTAAAGTCCTAATCACTCACTTTCCCCATTATCACTCTAATTAAATGGGCTTTCTCGCAACATTCCCCAAACGTTTCTGTACCGCAGCACTTGGGAAAGGGTTCCTGTTTGACCACCCTTGCCCTTGCTTTTAAAAGTTAACCAGTAAAATTCAGCTTTTGGATTCTGTCTCTTTCTTGAGTCTGCTTTTCCTTCAATCCTTGCGTGACATCTCTCTCTGAGGAGTGAGAGAACCCACGGCTTGCTCTTTACATCCTCGTAGGCCTAGCACATCTCACCAAGGTTGGTGCATGGATCTAGTTATCTAATAAAGATTTTGTCCCTGAACTACTGAGTGTGTTGTTGCATGTCTTTCTTCCTTGGGTTAAAGTTACTTTTGTTTCTCTCCGACCCTTGCTACTAAACTTTAAATTCTCTCAAGCGCAATGATAGTATCTATTATTTACTACCGCTCTGTTTGGCAGTAAACAGTGAACTTGAAAAGCAAAGTTAAAACCTTTCTGTGGAGTGCAACTACTTCAAGATGGTAAAATTTTTTAGAGCATGAAATTTGCTAAATTTGTACTTTGCTGAGAGACCAATTCCTTATCTGAATCGTGAGAGAGATAACTCGGCATGGAATTCGAAGACGTGAATTTGAATCAGGGGTTTTTGTTGAAACATGTCTGACCTTGGCCAGTTTTCTTCACTTTTCTGTGTCTTGAGTTTCTTATTATTTAAAATGAGAACATGACACTTACCATGGGGGCCTTACCATGAAATCAAATGAGGTGATACAAGAGAAGATGTATTCCAAACTGTGCTATATTTTGAAATATATTTGTCCACTTACCAAATACTTCTTGAATGTTGCATCGGAGGCAGACATTATCTTTTATTTTCACAAAATATTATAATTTATTATAACTATTACAATTGATTACTATATTAACATGAATCAGAATTATTGTCCCTGCTGGGAAGACCCTGGCAGTTTGAGAGAGGAGGACATACGAATGGAAAATTATAACATTCATTCTGCATAGTAAAGGCAATGGACAGAGGGGCAGCAGGGTGGTCAAGAGCAATAAGAGGAAGTGTGTGACCCAAAGGCTTCCTGGGGAAGGTGACATGTGAGCAAAGGCATGAAGAAACACAACTGTTCCCTAAGTGGAGTGAAAGTGTGAGGGGAAATTCCAGAGGAAGCAAGAGTATTTGAAAGGGTAAGAATTTCGAGTTGGGTGGTGAAAGGAGCATATTAAAAACGTGCGCTTCTTTAACAATGTCCTTCTGGATCTCATGCTCTTCTGAGGGTTCTAAGAAGTTTCCCCTTCTTTGCTCCACTGCTTCTTGCCCCATGAGAACTACTGCAGACCATGAAGATACGTAACAGTTTTGCTTGTGCTACAGCTAGTATTGCTTATGTGTTAAGTGAGGATGTTTTTGATCAGCAATAGTCTTTGCATTTCATTGCTACACATTAAATAGTGAATATTTTGAAAAATAAATAAGCTTGAAGTTACCCACAGTGCAGATGCATGGTAAGAAGCACTGCTTAGAGTTAGACCACTGTAGGCATAGTCTGACGTTGTTGCTTATTGTTTCATATTCTTGGGGAAACATTTTTTAGCTATGATGAGGAAGGAAGACAAAAGGAGAGGAGGGGAAGTAAAAAGGATTATGCTTCCGTATGTTTACATACCAGCTCCTTATGATGAATTTATTCATTATGAATTACAAACATGCACTAAGCACATTTTTCTGGCCAGTTCTGTTTATATTCTCTCTCTCTCTGACTTTTAATACTTTTAATAGCACACGTTTGCAGTACAGAATGACTGCATTCACTGTAAGGAACTGATACATGTACATAACACGTTTAATTCTTTCTCTCCACTGCCCACCTTTTATTTTGCCAGCAGTTTATGTTTGTTTAATTGAAGCTTTCCTTCAATTAGCTGCCAAAGACTTAAAAATAGAGTGCTAAACTGAACTGCTAGGTGAAGCATTAAGGTTTAAACTAGTAAAACTTCATTTTAATTAATCAGTGATGTGATTAAGATACAAGCTTCTGATACCAACAATTAGCTTTAGAATGAAACTGCAAATATGCCATTTGTAAATTTGCAATAAAATATTTACTAGATTTCTTGTGTTTGCCATGATTTAAATGAATCAAACTGTCCATCTACTCTTTAGAAAATTAGATGTAAACTCAATACAATACTTATTTTAGGGAAAAAGGTTTTGGAAGTTCCTATTCATAGGTTACTATGGAACTGAAAAATCTTTCATTTTTTTTCTGAAACTATTTTTATTCTTTCCTGTGATTTATCATAGTGAAAAGCAAAGAGAAAGCGCTGCAGGGGAGCTCACTTTTTTCCCCATTGGGATAATTTTCTCTACATCTCTAGCTCTTTCTAGTGTAGGACGCTGTACTCATGGTAGGATCTTCCTTCAATCTCTGTCCATAATTGAAAAAAAGAAACAAGAAAAAGAGTTTTAAAATTGCAGGCACTTCTCTGGTGAAATGGAGGAGAAGTCAACAGGAAAAACATTTTACCCAAAACCTCTTATGCTGGGGTGAAATGAGGTATTACCAATGGGATATGATTCAAGCAAAATTTGTCTGAGGCGCTAAAATGTACTTAGTTGTAAACTGTCCATTTCATATTTAGTCATTTATAGTTAATTTTATTTCTCCCTACCTCATCTGCAGTTCTTTGGCAGTAGTATAGCTACTGCCTAATAAAACCTTTCTATAGGTCCCTTGTTGTTCTTCGCTTCGTGTAGTCTCATACAGAAAGGCAGGCTGTGAGGCTGTAGCTTAATTTTAAAGAGGCCACTAATAGGTTAGGCTGCAATAAAACACTAAATAAAAACAACATATGGACAAAGCTTCAATACTGGACCCAGTGAAGAAAAAGAATTATTCTCACCAAATATCAGAGTTTTTAATGAAGTGGGGCAAAAGTAATTGGCAAAATTAAGAAAAATGCTTTTCAGAGAAGATGCATTAAGCACTTAAATGAAGTTCCAAATATCCAAAACGGGATAGTTTGTATTTATAGAATTTGCTCTGCAAAGTATTTACATGTTTGGATCTCACAGCATTGCTAAGTGCTATTATTTGCATTTTACAGCCAAATTGAGAAATGTAAGCCACATAAATTATATAATCTCTCAGGAAAGATGGCAAATAAATGTTGCAGCCAAACATCAAGTCTGGGAGTCCTACAGCTGAGTCCCAGTACTTTTCCAGTCATTTACTTCACTTCTCCGACATTCAGATGTTTATCTGTAACATGGTGAAAACGGGTAATGTCTTCCATATGTGGCTTGATGATTAAATATATTAAAACCTCTGTTTAACACAGTACCCAGCATATGGTATTGTTCAATCTTTAACTATTCCTAAAATCATGATAGTTACTATGGCAGTTACCATACTTAACAGCATCCTTAGATGATGAAAGTGTTATTTTCATTTCAACTACTATTTGTCACAACCGGTATTCACTGAGACTATAATACTTTTAATGTAAATATTAAATTTCTTCAAATTCATTGATTCAACCAACTTCCTTTTCATTTCTGGAACAAATCTATCTTATGTCATTGATGTTTTTAATGCATTGTTGAATTTATTTTGTTGGTACATTTGTAAGACTTTAGTGTCCTTTAATTGCTGAGATTTTCTGCATTGTTGTATTACATTGATTCATGCCATTGACCTAATTTTTTAATCATCAGAAATAATAATGAATAACCATTTCACTTTCCCATATTGCAGTAAAAATAAAATAGCATGCTATTACTTGAATGTTAAATATTTAATTGGTATATTCTCTGATCTTAGAATTCTTCAAAGAAAAATACAAGCTCATTCTAGTTTATTGCATTCTTTGTCTTACTCTTCTTGAGTTAATTTTGATCATCAGATTACATTTTGCTTGCTGAGTTAGTTTTGATCAGATATAGTGGTAGAACAAACAAGACTCTGTGACAGCACCTCATTTAATATGCACCCGCAGCACCAAGATCAGTTAAAGAGAAAAGCATTTTATCACCTTCAGCTGATAAACACAGGGAAAGTTTTTTTAAATGTTGTTAACACCACCTGTTTTCTAGGCAACTATTCTGGGTGTGAATATTTCACAACTTCCTTAGGAAGTTATTCTAAGCTTAAGAAGAGGAACATTCAAAAAAACAGCTTTCTAAATGTAAAAGGAAAAATTACAAATACACAGGAAAAAACAAGTTCAAAACTTTTATATCATTCTCATTCCAAGAAAAAAGGTATCAACAATCTGGAAGCCATTTGTGTGGCTCCTCTGGAGCACATGAATGAGTTAAGTACTTTACATTTATTGTGTAGGTGTCAGTGATACCTGGCAATTAACATGGAGAACTTATTCTACATTGGCCTTTCCTGTGACCATATGTATGAGTCCCTTCCCGGTCATTGTCACAGATCCATTTTTCTGATCTTGCAGTGAAATCTCTTTAGACCTTCAGACCATGCCCTTGGCACTGTGTTCTCTTTCCCAGTCTCTCTTTTGCACTCTTGGTGACATTAGGCCTTCAGCTGTAATCTGAATGTCGACGATGCTCCAACATACGTTTCCAACCAGAGCTCTTCCCCTTTTTCTGTTTTGCATTTTCCACCACTTCTGGGTGTCTGTTGAAATCCCAAACCGGCGTGTCTACAGCTGACTCATTTTCTCATGACTCAGATCCCTTCCTTCCACTGCCATCTATATTTCAGTCATTCTTTGGGGCTATCAGCTTTGAACCTTGTGCGTAACTGTCTGTCCACAGTCTTGTCCGTGTGGTCTCTACACTACCTGCAACCCATTTCTCCCACTTGGTCTCTGTTGGAGAACAAATTAAACTGCTTCTTCTTCCCTATCTCTAATATCTAAACTATCATATAAATAACTACTGTCTTAATTTTTCCAAGAGGACGGACACACCCCTTTTGTACTAAAAAAGTGTAATCATTCTCTTCTGTTTATTTAACCCTTTGATATTCCATATTCTGCTTACTCTGGTCTGGGTTTTACTTGTAGACTCATCTTTCATTACAGTTCTCACATATAACAGTCAAGAGTAATGTGCTAAAACACTCTTATCAGCTGTTACTTTAAAAAATATGCCAATTTGAGGACATTTCTGCATTAGTCTTCCTTGATTTCCTACAGTTTTTACAGCATGCATTTGGCATTTATAGCTCTAGGGATGCGGCGCTGTAGTGTGGGTAAGTGCGTTGTTTACAGGGCACCTCATCGTCTGGTATCATTTGTTCTAGCTCCTTATAGCGGGCTTTCACACACCTAAAAAATGCCTGAACAGAGCAAATCCTTCCCAAGTTTCCTCGGTGATCACAGATGCCTGTAGGTCAAGTTGCCTTATATACTGGGCTAATATGTCACTTTATTTGTATCTCCCTAAAGATAGTAGAAACCAGGGTCTTTTCATCATTAATAACCACTCACATATTTTTATTTTATGTAGTGAATTTAGTGCTGTATTTCCTAAGATGTTTTGCTAAGTAACATATTTACTTACATAAAATAACACACTTACTATCTGCCAGATCAGTTTCTGAATGTTTTCAGCAATTTTCCATTCCTAAACCTAGATTACCAATCTAAGGAAAAGAATGAATGGGTGTAGAAAAGTATCATTCAAAATTTTCTTACTCTGTAATTTTACACATTCATCATTTGCATTCCTTTTCCTTTAAGTCATCTAAATGAAAGTTATGTCACTTTCCTATTTGAAGTTTTATGTCTTATCATTTATCGGAATGAGCACATATTTTTAACATAATGAGCAGTATGAGAAATGAATGTCAATAGGTAATGTCAGTATACATACTTAAGGAAATCCATATTCAATGCTGCTGAAAAGCACTGGCTTAGAAATCATTGTTAATACTGAAATCTGGAGATCCGGGGAAGATGGCGACCAGGTGAGCAGCAAGGGAGCGAACCTCCTTGATGGGCGCCGCCAGCTCGAGACAGACTTGGCGAGCGTGAATGCCGGGACCTCGGATGGGAAGTTTAGACTGGGCGTATTTCTCTGGGATGCCGGGGGAGATGTGGTAGGGCGGACCAGGCTGCCGGGGCGAGACGTGGGAAAGCCCCAGACGCTGGGAGCCAGGGACGATCCCCGCGGGGAAGAAGCT
>PVLD010001543.1:93244-197271 GCA_004027595.1 Dinomys branickii | reverse complement strand
GAAAATACAAAGTTATACAGAATATAGTAGGGAATTAGAACTGGATGTTGAATTACATAGTTATCTTCACATTAGTTAACACAAAAACATTAAAGGAAATACCAAATTATAGAGAAGATAGTAGGGAATTTGCACTGGATGCTGTATAATATAAAGTTATCTTCATTTCTGCTAATACAAAAACGACTGAGGAAATACAGAATTATAGAGAACGTAGAAGGGAATTAGCTCTGGATGCTGTCCTACATAATGTTACCTTCATCTTTGTTACTCAGGTTACACAGATGATGGCCCTTTTGATCAGTTCGTTTTTTCTCCTCCCTCATCTCCGTTGCCCTACCACTTAATCAGTTATCTTCCCTGTGATAATAACTGTACTCCTGGGTTTATCTATATCCTTGGACTCTCACCTTGGGAAGAGATATAGCTGCCAAGAAGTGTTTCTTTTTCCCCATAGCCTCATCAGCATTTGTATTGGTAGATTTCTTGATGAGAGCCATTCATTCTGGAGGGAGATAGAATTTCAGTGCTGTTTTAATTTGTATTTCTTGAATAATCAGTGATGTTGAATATTGTTTCATGTATTTGTTTGTTGTTTGTACTTCCTAATCTGAGAAGGATCTATTCCTTTCAGATGCCCATTTTTGGATTGGGTCTTTAAATTTGGGGGGAAAGTCTGATTTTTTTGAGTTCTTTATATGTTCTAGATATTAGTGCTTTGTCTGAGGATTAGCTGGTAAAATTTTTTTCCCCTTTCTGTGGGCTGTCTCTTCTATCTGATGGTGGTTTCTTCTGCTGTACAAAAGCTTTTCAATTTCACGGGGCCCCAGTTGTTGATTCACTATATTTCCTGAGTGGTTAGGGTTTTGTTCATAAAGTTTCTGCCTATACCTATGTCTTCAAGAGTTTTACCTAATCTATCTTCTAGCAAACTGTTTCTGCTTTTATATTTAGATCTTTGATCCATTTCAGTTTAAGTCTAGAGCACAGTGAGAGATATGGATCTAGCTTCAATCTTTGGCATGAGGAAAGCCAATTTTCCCAGCACCAGTTATTGAAGAGGCTGTCTTTCTTCCAGTGAAGGTGTTTGTCAAATTTAAGGTAGCTGAATGTGCTTGGAATTCTTTTTGCATTATCTAAGCCATTCCACTGATCCTTGGGTCTGTTTCTTTGCCAGTACCATGCTGTTTTTATCACAGTAGCTTTATGGTATAACTTCATATCAGGGATAGTGATGCCTCTTGCCTTGCCTTTTTTTTTTTTTTTTTTCCGGGACCGGGGATCGAACTCAGGGCCCCAGTGCTTAGCGGCAAGCACTTAGCCCACTGAGCTGTACCTCCAGCCCTTTGCCTTGCCTTTGTTGTCCAGAATTACTTTTGCTACTCTAGGTCTCTTCTGGTTCCATATGAATTTTAGGATGGTTTAATCTAGTTCTAGGAGGTATGCTATTCTGACTAGGATTGTATTAAATGTTTATAACACTTTTGGAAGTATGACTCTTTTCACTATATCAGTTCTGTTTACCCAAGAACAGGGGATAGCGTTCCATTTTCTGATATCCTCTTCAATCTTCTTTTTCAGAACACGGTAGTTTTCAGTGTAAATGTCTTTCCCTTCTTTCATTAGACTGATTCCTAAATATTTCATTTTTTTGGATGCTATTGTGAATGGTGTTGTTTTCCTAATTTCTCTCTCAGTAAGTTTGTTATTCACGTACATGAAGGCTATTGACTTTTGCATGTTGACCTTGTATCCTGCTACACTACCATATTCCTTTTTTTTTATTTTTGAGACAGGGATTTTCTTTGCACTTCAGGCTGGCCTTGAGCTCATTTTCTGGTGCAAGCTGGCCTCAAACTTGTACAAATCCTCCTGCTTAGACTCTCGAGTGCTGAGATTACAGGTGTGCGCTACCACGCCCAGCCTCCATATTCCTTTTATTTCTTTCTCTCATCTAATTTCTCTGTCTACTACTTCCAGAAGCATATTGAACAGCAGTGGTGATAGTGGGCATCCTTTTCTTGTTCCTGATTTTTAGAGTGGAAGCTTTCAATTTTTGACCATTTACTATGATGCTGGATGTTGATTTGTCACAGATGGCGTTTATCTGATTAAGATAGAGTCCATTTATTGCAATTTTCAATAGGGTTTTTTTTAAATCATGAATGGGTGTTGGACTTTATTAAATGCTTTTTCTGTGTCTATTGATTAATCATGTGGTATTTGTGCTTGGTTATGTTAATGTGGTATGTTACATTTATTGATTTGCATGTGTTGAACCATCCTTGCATCTGTGGGATGAATCCTACTTGGTCATGATATAGGATCTTTTTGGTGATTTGCTGCATTCTGTTTGCTAATATCTTACTGAGTGTTTTGCATCTATGTTCATTAAAGAGATTGGCCAGTAGCTGTCTTTTTCACTTGGTTCTTCTCTGGTTTTGGTATCAGGGCAATGCTTGACTCTAGGCATGGCTTTGAGAGTAGTAATTCCTTCTCAACTTCATTAAAGAGTTTGAGGAATAGTGGCATCAAATCTGAAGATCTTACAGAATTCAGCAGTGAATCCATCAGGACCTGGGCTTTTCTTTCTCTGTAGTTTTTTTTTTTTCTTTTTGTTTTATTTTATTTACTTCTTCAATTTTATTAATTGATATTGGATTATTTAGAGTTTTTATATTTTCTAATCTTCTTGATTTGCCCTGGCTAATTCATATGTATCTAGGAATCTTTCCATTTTTTTCTGAATTGTTTATCTTATCAAAATATAGGTTCTCAAAGTAGATACAAATGATCTGGATTTCTGCAGGATCCATTGTGGTTTCATTCCTAAATGCATGGATTTGGGTCTTTTTTTCCCTGGTTTTGATAAATTTGGGTAAAGGTTTGTCTATTTTACTTTATCTTTCAAAGAACCAACTCTTCAAGCCATTGATTCTTTTTATTATATTCTTTGTCTCATTTACATTAATTTTTGCTCTGATATTTGTAATTTTCTTCTTTATACAAGTTTTGGGTTTAAATTGCTTTTATTTTTCTAGAAGCTTGAGATTCAGCATCATGTTGTTTATTTGAGCTCACTCTGTTTCTCTGATGTGGGCATTTACTATAAATTTCCCTCACAGGACTGTTTTCATTGTGTCACATAAATTATTATATGTCGTATCAATATTGCTGTTGAATTGTAGAAACTGTCTAATTTCTCCTTTAATATCATCTGTGACCCATTGTTTGTTCAGGAGTATATTATTTAATTTCCATGTGTTTATGCACTTTTTGTGGTTTCTTTTGCCACTGATTTCCAACTTCATGGCACTGTGCTTTGATAATTTGCCTGGGATACTTTCAAGTCCTTTGCATTTATTTAAGCCTGTTCTGTGAGTCAGCGTGTGATCTATTTTGGAGAAAGTCCCATGTGCCACTGAGAAGAATGTGTGTTGTGTTGTTGTTGGGTGGAACACTCCATAGATATCCACTAAGTCCATTTATTTGAAGGTGATATTGTTTTGTTGATTTTTTTGTCTAGTTGATCTGTCTATTTGTGACAGTAGAATATCAAGTCCCCCATTACAATTATATCACTTTTTGTGACTTTTAATACTAATTAATGTTTGTTTTATATACTTGAGTGCACTAGTATTTGGTGTATATATATTTATGATTGTTATCCCTTCCTCTGGGATTGTTCCCTAAACAAGTATGTAGTGACCTTCTTTGTCTCTTCTGATCAGTACTGCCTTTAAATCCACTTTTTCTGCAAATAGAATAGCTTTTTTTCCATGTTCCTATTTCATGAAGTATTATTTTCTATCCTCTGACTTTCAGTCTTCTTTCTTGAGACATAGGCTTGCTGTGTAATTCAGGCTGGCCTTGAGCTCACTATCCAGGCTAGCTCAAACTCCTGGTGATCCTTGTGCCTCAGCCTCCCAAGTGCTGGAATTACAGGTATGTGCCACCATCCCATCCCAGCCTCATGAGTTTCTTTTTGAGTTAAATGTGTTTCTTATATGCATATATTGTTGGATCTTGTTTCTTGATCTATTCTGCCTATCAGTTTCTTTTGATTGGTAAATTGAGACCATTCATTTTGATGTTTGTAACTGATAGGCATAGACTTGTCCCTTGCCAACATATTATTTTCCTGTTGTTAGCTCCCTCTCTTTATCTTTATTTAATTGCTTGCCTTCACTGTTGGGTTCTTTCTTTTGGGATTCTTGGAATTGTTGTCTTGGCTGTCTTTTTGTAGAATATCCTTCAGCAACTATTGGAGTGCTGGTTTGGTGGTCACGAATTTCTTCAGGTGTTCTTTATCATGGAAGTATCATTGTAATAATATATCTTTAAATCTTTCAAGAAGATAGCTAGAAGGGGGATAGCTGGGTCAATTAGAATTACTATTTTTAGTTTTAGGGGAATCACCAGACTGATTTCCTGTATGGTTACATTAGTTTACATTGTCGCCAAGAAAGTGAAAACATTCTTTTTTCCCTGTGGCTTCACCAGCATTTTGTATAATTTGATGTCTATTTTTCTATATTCATCATGTTGAATTGGTAGATCTTAAAATCTTTTTGATCCCCTTCCCCTCCTCTTTGTCCCCCTTCTCTTCATCTCTTGATTCTGATCACCATTCTCTGTGAAAAAAGATGGAATCTCAGTGTTATTTTTAATTTGTATTTTTGTAATGGTTAAAGATATTCAACTGTTTTCACCTACTTATTGGCTAGTTGTACTTTTTCTGAGAAGTGTCTATTCATTTGAGTGCCTCCACACCCAGCCAGGAATGACTTTTCTTTGCACAGTTTCCTTGTCTAATATATCTCCAGAAGTCCTCTGACCTTGGTGCCATTCTCTGTGACTCTGCCTGCAAGCCTCTGTGTCTATCTCAAGAGCTCTGCTCTCTGACCTACCTGCAGAGCTCACTGCAGCCCTCAGGCTTGGCAGCGGTCCCATTTGCCAATGTGAGCAGTAGATACGGGTGGTTGCAGTGGGCAGGGCCTCACGCTGTCTCACATCCTTCCATTGTTTAGGAAAACAAGAGAGGACACCCACTCTGCCAAATCACCATCTCTCCTTCGTGTCTCTAGAGACCAGATTTGTGCCCCACACCCGTTGGACCTGCTGTGCCTCTCACGGGCGGGGGGGGGGTTCAGTCAATCTTTGCATGGGATAAGGGGCTTCCCTAGGCTTCTACAAGCCTTTTACCCAGTGCCACACCAGAATCCTTTTAACTCCTGAGCTGGTCTCCATCCCTCCTCTCATGGACCCTCCCCCGCTCACTGCCTAAGAGCTTCACTTTGTGGTCCGCATTCCTGGTGCAGTCCTTTCTCTTCCCTGTTCTCCTCCATTGCCACCTAGGAGGTGCTATGCATTTCCTCACTGAAGTATGCCAGCAAGCATGGGCATCACATTGACTGTCCTGTAAATATATAAATACTTCACTCCCCTTGAATGTGGGGGAAATAGGCAACCTTTTTTAATATCGAGCACGACTCTCTCGCCAGAGTCCTACTGCTGCTCAACAGGCACTGGAGCACTGTTGTTATCAAAACCTCAGTATTTTTGTCTCATAAACATTTTTGTTTTGTCTCAGACATTTTTGTCTCATAAACCATTCTACCATTTTTGGTGTCTCTGAAGTCCTGGCTTCCAAGTGTCTCACTTGCCCTGTCTAGTAGAGAAGTTAGAGTGATTGTGAGTCTCTTGAATCAACCAGGCCACCACTGAAGACCTGACTTCCTCCATCAGCCAGATCCTCTCCCAAGATGGCCTGTAAGGCAGGCCTGAGGTGCGAGTGGAGGTGGTGCTGTGATCCAGGAACAGTCTAGTTTCCCCTCACATATACCCCACAGACAATGAGTTTTAGTCCAGCAAGTTTCTTTTCATTTACCTTCACTTCTACCTCAGGATACCTGCTTTTTTCCAGTGCCAGTTCAGAGATGCTCACCCTTTCTATTCCCCGTTAGCCAGCCATATTGCTTCCCCAAGAGTCTGTGTTTCTGTCTTTTTGGAGGAGGCTGCTGGCCAATTGTATTTGGGAGCCAAGCTTTAAGCCATGGCATCTTTGGCTCAATGTCTGAAAGCTGCAGACTTCCCTTCCTGAGCTGTACAGCACCTTGGTTAATGAGACCAGTAGACACACATTCAGAATAACAGGAATTCATGGTCTTCATACTTCCCAGGCTGCTGTGA
The DNA here is from genome assembly GCA_004027595.1 of Dinomys branickii. Classification (NCBI taxonomy): domain Eukaryota; kingdom Metazoa; phylum Chordata; class Mammalia; order Rodentia; family Dinomyidae; genus Dinomys; species Dinomys branickii. The sequence continues at coordinate 191,079 of PVLD010001543.1, read as the reverse complement.
CTCTTGGACCTCTCTGATCTCCTTCCCTTTTCTTCTTAACCCACTGAAATGCCACATTTATCTCACCCTCTTCATTCTGTCCTTTACTCTTTCCAACACTTTTCTAAATGGAAAAGAACAAACTGGGGGCAAAATACTCTCAGGAAGATTGTGTTCCTTAGAAGCAATAGACTCCTTCATGGTCTTCTGGAAAAAACACCTTTCTTTTCCCACAACTGTGCTACAAGGCACACATAGGTCATGCTTAAAATGCCAAAGATGCAGCTCACATTCAGATCACTGCTGCCTCAGCAGAAAACTCTTTCTAAAAACCTTAAAATCCTTTAATCCTTTTCGATTTAACACATTGGGGTTGCCCAAGCATTCCAGATTTATGCATAGTGTTCTCTCACAGCTAACATTGAACTCTGTGTTTGTCACCCCTTTCAAGCCTCTCTGTGCAGCATCTCATTTGGCACTAATGTTTCCTGAAATTAATTCTTGTCCTCTTCACCTAGCCAGAATGTAATACTGGTGAAAGCACAGTTCTGCTGAGAACTTGGTATTCTTCTTTAGTGAGCAAAATGCCAGTGTATGAAATTCTCCATTGTTTGTTAGCTCTCTCGGAGATATACAAATACAGATGTAGATAGAGATAGAGATAAATATAAAGATAGAAACATGTAGAAACACTCTCTTAAAACTTTAAATGTAAGACGCAATAGAGGAAACAAAGATAATTAAACCATATTCCTTGTCCTCCAGAAAGTAGAACCTAATGGAGAAATAGCAATAATTCTAAAACAAGGATAGCTTTGTTAAGTATATTGGAAGTATTAAATGACATGAGAATAGAGTGAGTTGGACACAGTCTGTTGTGGCAGAGAGGTTCCTGGGGCTTGGGACACATTAAAGCCCACAGAAACATAGAGAAATGGAATAAGGTTTTCAGGCGTATTGATAACTAGAGGGACGACTTGACTACTGTCTTGTTTTTCATTTCTTTCTTAGTCTTTCTATGTAAAGGATTTTTTTCTTACTGTTTTGTAATTCCTTATTTCTAGAACATGGGGGATTTCTTCAATTATATTCCATAGCTCTTTCATTTTATAAATGGAAAAAACAAACGCAACTTGCAAAGCTAGATACCATTGAGGCTGAGAGATCACCAATCCTAGCTCCTATGTTTAGAGCCTCTTTCACCAAAACATATTATCTTTGTCATCTTTATCATTTTAATTTGTCTATTCTCCTGTCTCCTGAAATATCAGTACCCAATGCCGCCTATAGGTGGAAGGACAAGGCCGATTTCAAAGATAATTGCATTTGGAGGCCAAACAAGTTATGCATGTGTGTGTACACAAAGGGTCATATTGTCAAATCAGACTTATCCAGATATCTTCCTAAGTATCAAAGTTTACTAATAATTTCAGAAATACGATCAGTCAACAGGAACAGTTTGTCAAAGAGGGGTCTGAGACACTGAGAGCAGATCTCAGGTTCCTTCTTCCATTGAAGACATGTGTTCTCTGTCATGAAAGTTTTCCATCTTATAATCATATAGATTATATGACATTTTTCAAGAAGCCACACTCTTAAATCCATCAGTTTTAAGTCACCATAAGGTGGAGGTAGTCTACAAAAAGCATTCTATAGATAAAAGGATTTTCCTCCCAGTGAATAACCTACTTGTCAGGGAGTTCAGTTATCAAATGTTTGCAACATTGAGTCACCTGCCTTCTCTCTTTCTTTAGAAGCAGCTTGAGCCTTCATCTCCACCCAGTATTGGAAGAGAAAGTGGATCACAGATTATCTGACTTTCGTGCCTAATACTTACATAGCAAATGAAAAGCAAATAGGTCGCACATATATACATCTCCCACAGTGCTGCCAGATCTCCATGGGAAAGAGAAAAATCAACCATAAGCCTATTGTTGTCCCATATAGCGGAACCATTATAGATGCATTAATGGACATGTTCAAACTTTGCTCAAGAGATTCTTTAGTTGTAATGATAGAATCTTTGAAAATTGATGGCATTAGCCCTTTATTCTCTTGTAACATCATCACTGAGGCTATGAGTTTCTCTTTGGACGCTGTTTTAACTGCATCCTACAACATTTGATATGTTTTATTTATATTGTCGTTTACTTCAAAATATTTTAAAATTTCTCTGTGATTTTTTCATTGATTCCTGCATTTCTTTGAAGTTTGTCTAATAATTTCCAAGTATTTGAGATTTTACTGGTATCATATTATTAATCTAATTTAAAACTTTAATATTTTGAAATTTATTGAAATCTGGCACAGCATGTAGCCTATCTTGATGAATATACCATGTTTTAGGGTCTGGAACTCTGTGCATGTCTGTTAGAAAGTGACTGATAGTGCTGCTCAGGTATTTTATGTTTCTACTTTGCTTGTTTGTCCTTAACTGTTTCTTAAAGAGAAAGGTATTAAAATGTCCACCCATAGTTGTAGAATTTGATCGTTGCCTCTTCAACTGTTTGTTTTTCTTCGCATTCTGATTTTTGTGATTTTCTACTGAACCCGCTCCTCTATCATTACAAAATATTTTTCTTTACCTCTGCAGATATTCTTTGTCTTAAAGCCTATTTTATTTAATATTTTAATATTCACACAACTTTCTTTCAGTTGGTGTGGGGATGGTGCAATTTCTGCCATCTGTTCACTTTCAATCTATACGTGCCTCTGTATTTAAAATACATTTCCTGTAGAATGTATGTGGTTTTGATTTTCTTTTCTACTTACTATGGCAACTCTGCCTTTTAGTTGTAACTGGTGTAACTTTTGTGTGACTGAGCTGATAACTCTCGTCTCATTGTTCCTTTTTTACCTCTCTGCTTTTTGGGTTAATTAAATTTTTTGAAATTTGCATCTGAATTTATCTATTTTTGACTTGTTAGTTATACCTCTGCATTTTTTTAGTGGTTCCTCTAGCAGTGGAACAGATTTACTTTAGAACATATTCCTGCTCGAGTTTTCATAATTTACTTATGCTTAACATACTACATCACTGCTCGTAAAATGTAAGGAGCATCCAACCATGGAGGTCCATTTACTATATCGCTTTCATTTTTGAATTTATCCACACAAGCAGGGCATAGTGGCGCATGCCTATAATCCCAGTACTGTGGAGGCTGAGGAAGAAGGATTGCTGCAAGTTTCAGGTCAGTCTGGGCTACAGAGCTGAGTTCAAAGCTTGACCGAACTACACATTTTGAGATCCTGTCTTTAAAACACAAACAAAAAAATTTATCCACATATTTAGTGTTTGTTCATGCCATTCTAACAGTTTAAGTTTCCATATGGTGTTATTTCCCTTGGCAGTGCAGAACTTTTGGTATCACATTTTATACTGTTCATGACAAATTCTTTCTGTATTTGTTTGGTAAAAATGCCTCCCATTCAACATCCTTCTTCTAAAAATTATAAATACATAATTTTTTGAAAATTTTTAAATTTGATAAAACAATGTATAGTTCTCACATACCCCTGCCACCCACAAATTTTTTCTTCTTACTATTTTCATCTTCTATTGATGTAGTACATTTGGTATAAGTGATTAAGAACTATTTGTAGCTGGGGATATAGCTCAGTGGCACAGCACCCATCTGGCAAGCGTGAGGTTCTGAGTTTGATTCCCAGTCCAAAAAAAAAAGAAAAAAGAAAAAACTGTTTATATACTATTAGCTAATTATACAGAGATTAATATAAAGTTCAAAGTTTACATTAGGGTTAACTGTGTAATATGTTAATGGGTTTTGACATATGTCCATCAACATGTATTCACCATTACTATATCATTGCACAATCTCAAAATCCACTGAGATAATGATTTCTTATTACTTGTAAGAAGTCTTTTTAATTGTTCTTTTAGATTTTCTACATAGACAATCAAAACAACCCTGCAAGGATGACAGCCTTATTACAAATGACCAGCTGAGAGCTTGAGGTTAGCACAGAGGGTTGCCAGACTCTGCAAATAGAAAAGTAAGCTACCCAGTTGCTTTTGAATTCCAGACAAATAACAAGGAATTTTTAGTAGAGGTATGACCCAAATGAAAATTATGCATCATTTAACTAGGTGTTGTTTAATTCACCAAGGGCATATTTTTAAAAAATTAATTTCATTGGTACACTTTTGATACACAAAATAATCGCATTCATCATACAGAGTTTGTACATGTGCATAATATGCCACGATTCCTCTTTTCACCCTGCTCCTCTCCCTTCTTTTCGGCCCTCGTTTCCCTCCTTATTTACATGAGTTTTGTTTCCATATTTTCTTTCTGTTCTCTTTTTCCCTTTCCTTTTTTCCTGCCCTTCTCCCCCTTCCATATTCTCCTTCCCATTTGAACATTTTCTGAGAAACCAAATTCAAGATGATTTTATCGACAATTTAGCAAGGTGTCCTGATGTAACCTGTCAGGGAGGTAGATAACCAGCTTATGGAGCCAAGACTGAAACCGAAATCTGTCTTCCGGCTTTGTCTCCTTTCACCTCAGCAGCTCCCTCTCGGGGTGATCACTGAGAAAGAATATACTGAGGTTAAAACGAAAAATTCACCAAGCGATGAAAAGGCAAAGAGTGATATAAACAGTCACACGGCAGAAAAGCAGAACAGAAGTAAAGCTTCATGTTTTAATGACACATTAAGCTTGTAAGTCAAGACTACATAATGTCACATACATCTTTAGAAAAGAAATCTTCGCATTCTTCAGTAAATAGCAGGACGAAGCCTAGCAGCACGTGAATGTCAGCTGACTTTATGTTTTGGAATACTTTAGGTCTACTTCCTCATGAGTATGCTTTGTATTTTACAGTCTCTTTCACTGTGCTTATTTCCATTTACGAGTCAGACAAAAATGCAGTCATTTACTGAAGCTTTGCTTTACAATTCCACAAGCCATCCAGACGAGACTTGTCTGATGCTTTCTCAAGCATGACTCTAAGAATACAACTATTTCAGGACAATCTATTAGATTCTACTCTGTGACCTACCTTCATATTTAAAAGGAACCCTTCTTTGATATCATAGGGATGAGAAAGGTACGGCTTTCCTGGAGAAAGTCTCAGTGAATAATGTGACTGTGGCAATAGTGTCAATAGTCAAAGTGTGCAGGGATCCAACTTTTTAAAACATTCATCAGCAACTTTGAAGAGTCAACAACTGTTTTCATTCCTAGATGAAATTGTCCTGCTTTCAATTCTCCAAGCTAGACACTCGGTGGAAGGTTGCCTGGGTGACAGCCTGTAAACTAAGCCGTCTCCTTGCAGCTAACTGAAGAGTTTGTGTACGCAGAACCAGTTTTAATTTTGAAAAAGAGAAACTATTAGCACTGTGCAACATCGGAAAATAATCAAAAGAAAAAAATCTGAATCTATGCTGCTTCTAAATGGATTCCCTAGTTGAAATGTGGGTTGATAGCTGGTCCAGAAATCAGTGCCACAATGAATTAAGATGATGTTGGCTGGTGTTTGGCTTGGTGTTCAACTGTGTACCAATTCCCTCAGCAAAACTCACCATAGGTAAGCCTAGTCTCCACTTTTCAACCTGTTTTAGCTAATACAATATATTGCAACTTCTTTCTCCCCAAAGGATGTCCTGGAGGAAGAACATCAGGTAAACTGATGGAGGAAATTGTCCTCTTAAATAATTATATCCTTAGAGTTATTGTAATAAGCTGGTTTTGACTCTTAAAATACTGTGATAATCCCTTCTAATACTTTGTGTAAATAACTCTAGGCCATAGGCTAAACTAGTATATACAAGAAAAGTATATAAAAGCAATTGCTTCTGTTGAATTACATACAGAGAAAATCATATACTTTAATCACCTAAATATTTGTAAACTTTACAGGGTATAATTCTTACAGCCACTCAGTGTTATATACATGTGAACTGGACACATTTTATTAACATAAAATGAAATTCTGTTTACTTTAATTCTTCATTACATCAGATTTGAAAGCAAATGTACAATACAGTAAAAAGTTTTGGCTTTACAGTAGATCAGCCATACAATTAAGGGTTAAAAATAACTGGGTTTCAATAAAGCTTTGTGGCATGAAACATTTAAAAATCACTGCTTACAATATTTCTAAATGGAAAATTAAGAGATTCCATTTGAAGAAACACAGAATGGAAATGCACAGATTGGAGATCAGAAGAGGAAATGGAGCTCACTAATGAAAAGTGACATGGGTCTGTCCAAGTTAGTTGAGAGTGACTTGTGTGTAGGATACTGTTGTGTGTTCATTAAATATGCGTTGTCTTTTTCCAGCCACTGCTAAGTGTGTGAGACATGGGATGACCAAGTAATGACTACATGGCCCATATTGTGGTGATTTGATTTGATGTCATTTTGGGGACTGGAGTTTTGTTAAATCAAACTTTCCATTTCTTATGATAGATGGTAGATATTGCTTGTGAAGTGGTCTGTATTAGAGGACACATGAAAGAGTTAAACCATAAGCCCCATAACATACATTGCTAGGTAATGACCTTGGAAAAAATATCTTTGAGGTTTTATTTCTATTTTGTGAATGAACTGATGATGTAAATGTCTTTTTCTTGCTGAGTTGTTTATTTGAAGATTTGGTGTTTGGCTTTATTGTAGGACAAGTTTTAATTATCCTTTGTTTCTGAAATTGTTTCTTTTATCTAAAATAAACACTGCCAACACTGTTGGTCTTTCCAAAATAGCTGTGTAGATAAATCCAAGTTACAAAGCAATTTGCAGGGACAGATATGTACACTTTTCCAAAATTTTTCTGTGGCCTAATTTTGAGCGTATGGTCTGCTCTTTTCACCCTTAGTAAAGTTCCAAGTATCATCGTGTATTAAATGCTAATGATTACTATGGTGATTAAGTGACAGCAACCAACCAAATGTCTGCTTAGAATAGATGAAAGAAAACAGGCACTGGGGTGATGAAGCAGTTCTAGAGAATGATCTGGCAGTATTTGGTGGCATTAAACACCCTTTACCCTTAACTCAAAATGAGTAACAGCCAGTAGTGATGAATGTCAATTAGAAAATAAAGAGGACTGCAAGAACGATTACAAGTTGGGTTACAGTCACTAGGTCAGTGTTTCCAAGAATTGCCCGATAATGGGGATCACCTGAGTGATTAAATTGAGAAAGCCTCTAGAGCGGTGCTGTTGAACCGATGGCACACACGCCACAGCAGGCTGTTTGTGCCACTGAAAGCACTGAACGGTTCACGATCACTGCCCTAGACAAAGTAAAAACATCACCGGTAGCCAGGTGCAGTGGCACACACCTGAATCCCAGATCCTCAGACTGCTGAGGCGGAAGGATTGAGAGTTCAAGGTTAACCTGGGTAATTTAGTGGGGCTTGCCAGGGATATAGCTCAGGGGCACAAGTGCCTGCCTGGCAAGCACAAGGTCCTGAGTTCGATTCCTGGTACCAAAATAAATAAATAGATAGATAGATAGATAAATAAATTAGTGGGGTCCATTTCAAAGGGAAAACTCAAAAAGGGCTGCAGGTGTAGCTTAGTCATAGAGTGTTTGGTTAGCACACATGAGGCTCTGAGTTCGAGTTTTATTCTAGAAAAAAGATAATTGCTTGCCAGTGGTCAGCAGGAGAGGAAAAGGAACAGGCTGAGAAAAGAGGGTTTTTAGGGCTATAGCTAAGCTATGTTCATGAACACGTCATTATGCATTCGTTCAAACTCTTAGAATATACAATACGAGAGTGAACCACAGTGTGAAGTATGGATTTGGGTGATAATACTGTAATTGTAGCTTCCTTGGGTAACAAATATAGCAGTCTGATGCAGGCTGGTGACAGTGGGGTGACCCATGGGGGCACGGGTTGAAGGAGCAGGATGTCCTTCTGCTCAGTTTGTGTTAGCCTAAAATTGTTTCAAGGAATAAAGTCTACTTTACATACATATTAAAAATTTAAAGTTGTTTTTTTTTTAATGAGCTTCCCTCGCCTCAACCCAGACCTACTTTAACTGAACCTGGGAATATTTATAACAAGAAGACAAATAATTTGCGTAAGGAACACTAGGAAATTATGCTGAGCTAAGGCCACCATTTCTCTGCAGATCCAGGAGACAACATGCCCTGTTTGCACACGGCTCACTGCTGCCCTCATCTTCTGCCGTCTGTGGAAGGAATAACCCACCCTCCCCTCCTGCATCAGGCCTTCTCTCTTGCCAGTCCCCGACCTCTTGGATTTGCCTTTTTTATGGCGAGTCAGTCACAAATCTTTTGTTCTTGAATTTTGGTTTCTGCCTTTCTACTTTCTGTCATACTGATCTTCCTAAAGAACCAGCATTCCTAAAAGGCCCTTCTCACTCTCCGTGGTCTTCCCAGCCTGCTGAGGAATGCAGTATATAAGCGTCCATCTGATTCTTCTGTCTCTTGCTTGGCCCAAGAAATAGATGGAGCTTGGCTGGGGCTCATTCCTCAGTCAGAACTGCACTCTCCCCTTCACTCTGAATCTCAGATATTGCTGGTGCTTTCTCTCCAGGGAGTGTTCCAGCACAAACTGTCACCCCATTCCTCTAACGTCTGTAAGGACCAGTATCCATTGCTTGCAACGACGATCTTGTATTTTGGTTTTTTTTTGTTTGTTTGTTTTAAAAATTCCTCCATTAAAAAAATTTCCTTCTTTTTATTTTATTTTATTTTTTATTTACGTAGTTCACACTGGCTTTGATCTCACTATACAGCAACTGTCTTGACTCAGACTCCCCAGTAAGTACCAGGATTACAGGTGTGCGCCACCGCACTTGGCCACTCTTGTATTTTATTTCTTCTATTTTTGCCTTAACTAGTTTATTTTCCTTATAACAGGTCAGTGAAAGCTCTGAAAGGCATATAGATCTTCCTCACGAGTGAATGAATGAATTTATGGAATAGTATTATTTCTGAAACGAAGAACACATAACACATATTTTTTTAAGGAAAAAGGCTGTATTTAGTCCAGCCTATGAATTAGAAATGAACTTGTGTGTTTAGAACATTGAAGACCAATTTTAAGCTTTTTCTTGTTTTTCTTGGCTTTTCTCCACAAAGCTGTGCTATGAAATGAGCCCCTTGTTCTTTTGCATCCAACCAAACACCAGATCATTGCAAGTAAACCATCCCTTTCATGAATAGTGTGTGTCCACACACCCTGATGATGGTGTTGGAAGCAAAAGCTGGAGTGTAGAGTCTAACAAAGGGCTCGTATTGTTTCTAATAGCAAGGCACGCCATGGGAAGGGGTTAGTTTGGGGAGACTGTAATTGCAATTTAAGAGATATTTCTATGACTTGGGAAACTGAGATGGGATATTTAGAACTTTCCTGGAAAAGCTAGAATGGTGGCTGCTATTCTTTCAATGCTAGAATCATAAAAAATACAAAAGAGTGAGGCATGAAGTGTTCCTGGTATTAAGGAGTTTATGGTGTAATTGGGAAGATAGGAACCCTAAAAGGCAAATAATTATAAGGAGGTAAATAAATCACACTAAAAAGTAAAATGCACAGGGCACTGTGGTGTACATCTGTAATCCCAGCACTCGGGATGCTGAGGCAGGAGGATTACCATGAGTTTGAGGCCAGTCTGAGCTACATAGTAAGTTCAGGGCCAGTCTGATCTACACAGCAAGACCCTGTCTCAAAAAACAAAGATGTAAAGTCCAACAAGAATTTCCCCTTACAGAATGTGAATGCTTTGTAGGTAGTATTTCAGACCCTTGCCAACCTTTCAAAGAGGGGCTATCATTTTCCATTTTTGAGATGAGGAATTGAAGCTCGGAGATGTGCAACAGGCCCAAGGCACACAGTCAGTACTCTTTGGAGAATTTGAACCAAGATTCTGTCAGACTACAAAGCCCATGCTCTTTCCATTCTGATGTCATTTTATCCTTTCTCTGTACCACAGCAGATCTTCCAAAGTAATGATAGAGTTACTACTGTTACACATTTTGAACATGCGCAAAGAACCAAGCCTGATGGAAACGTAGGATTGTCTTCCTTTTAAAAACTATTATAATATTTTTACATCTAAAAAACATAAAACTAGTATTGTTGAAGACAGAATACATCTGAACCACCTATCATTTTACTGGCTCTCATATAATTAAAGAGTTTCTTTTCTCTTGAAGGCAATTGGATGGAACTAGCAAAATGAATAAAAACAAGCTGATTCATGATTTCCTGGAAGTTGTTTCAAGCGGTGATGTCGAACTCATCTGTGACCACATTACTAAAGTCCATGCCACCCTTGGAAGCCTGGACTTTCAGCATCCAGAGACTGGGAATACACCTCTCATTACTGCGGCAGGGGAAAACCTAACAGAGGTACGGGGGAAGGAAAAAGACTGGGAGGCTATGCCAAGGAGGGAGGCAGATGTACATTTGGTTTTCAGATTTACATTTGGGGGCTTCTTGTCTTCAACCAAATCAACCATCAGTGTTTTCATTCCATCCGAAGCCCTGTATCAGGTGAAGAGGTCATTACCTATTACTAACACTGTCTATTGTAGTATCAGGGACTGTTTAACTTGGTGGCTACAGTCAGGTTACTTTCTGGCTGGAGCTGTAGGGTTTGCAGTCTTTGTTTAACACAGGCTGGATCTGGCTTCATTCTTGTTTCAAAGGACCCTGCTTCAGTTCAGGTCATTTGCTGCCCTGTGATCATATCTTTCAAATCTTCCCCTGTTTTTAACACACGGTCTCAGAAAGTTTTGTATGGTAGTGGGGTTAATTACAAGAATTTATCTGGATTTCTTCGATTCAGTTTCTCACTCTCCTGCGGGTGCCTTTCCCGAATATTGCAAACCTAATGTAAGCTGGGAAGAGCCTGAACACTGGTCAATCTGGGGTTCCATGAGAATGAGTCTGTCTCAGTAAAACTGAACTGAAAAGGTTCAAAGTTCCCGTAGGGCAGCCAAAATCCACCACAAAAAAATCCTGCCACCTCCCATCATCCTTGAATGGATCTAAGGTTTTCATCAGGAAGAACTCAGCTGTAAGATAGCTCTTCCCTAACAAGCCCTATGCACACCGTCCCATCTCCCAAGTGAACCAACCAAAGTTCACGGTTTCTGTCCACATCAGTTGTGACTTTTCTTCCTTTCATTCTGTTTTCTTTGTCACCCTTCAGTGAAGATGCACAGTTCTGTGACTGTTGGCCTGAAAGGGGGTAGAATCTTTTGCCCACCCAGGGTGGATCTTGATACTATTTGTTACCATGGCATGGATCTGAGGCACACTGCCAGATTGGTGAGGGATGTAGAACTCATAGGAAAGTTAGCAAAGCATAGAACACTGAGTAAGGGCTGGGGATATAGCTCAGTGGAATAAGCGCTTGCCTAGCAAGCGCAGGGTCCTGAGTTCGATCCCAGTACCGCAAAAAAAAAAAAAAAAAAAAAAAAAAGAACACTGAGTAGCTATCTTTGAACTTATTTCCTGACACTCAACTTGCATCCACCCTCAAGTTCCTTCTCATTAACAGTTAATAAAGTAAAAGATCATTTCTTGCCCAATTGACCTACTATTTGCTCAATATGCTTGCTACTATTTTCCAGTGAACTTCCTTTAAATTCCATTAATGAAGCCATGAAATGTACATTCTTGTTTCTGTCTCTCTCATCATCTCTTTTTTTGTAAAATTATCAACCATGAAACATTTACAAGCTTGTGAGCTAACAAGTGAGACTGCCACAGGTTCATAGACTCCTGAGCCAAAGGAAAATAACAGTTTACTTCCTTTATTTCTAGTAAGAGGAAGACTATCAGAATTTCCTTCAGTTTCCCCTCCACAGGTTTCCCTGGGCAATATGAAGAGGGCCAGGTGATGCAATGAGTATATTACTAGAGAGAAACCGTGAGCCTGAGAAACCCTAACCTTTTACAATGGACAGTACAAATGTCTTTCCATTGCTCTAGAGGGAGACACTATTTCTGTTTTCTAAGGCTGTTCACTATACAAACATCTTTGAGCAGCCGGGTTTGGTGGCACACACCTGTGATCCCAGTACTTGGGAGGCTGAGGCAGGAGGATTGTTGTGAGTTCAAGACCAGCCTGAGCTACAAAGTGAGCTCAAGGCCAGCCTGAACTGCATAGTGAGACCCTGTCTCAAAAAGACAAAAAAAAAATCTTTGAAAACTGCATGGTACCCAGGTAGTTGATATCCCTTCTCTGCTCACAGGGCTGCAGTGAGCTGTGGAGGATATCCTCCAATCTCCTCTCTAAAGAATGATCTACTGATTTATCCTCATTGCCTCTGCTTCCTCCCCTCTGAGAACTACTAGAGTCTAGCATCTGTCTCTACTGTAACTTCACTGAAACCTCTTTTGCCAATATCATCTACAGTACCCTTGGTCATTTTCAACTCTTAGTAGCACGTGACGCCAATTTTTCTTGAAATGTTTTTTCCATTTGCTCTCTTCTGGTTTTCCACCCTGCTTGTGTGGTCATTTCTATCTAGTCTCCCTTATGGATTCTTCTCTCAAATGCTTCAGTCCCTTGGTAATGAGGAGGTGACTCATAATTTAGTAACTCAAGCCCACATCTCTCACCTGAACTCCTGATACTGGAGAATCTTGAGCTTCCAACTGAATAGCTCTACTTCTTTGGTATGGAGGGCTCACACACAGCCTGCCCCAAACTGTCTTCTTCATCTTTTCCCATAAACCTAATCCTTGTAAGAAACAACTACATCAGTGTTACCTATCTTATTAAATAGCATCACCATCTATTTCTCTTAATCCATTCATCTACTCACTAATAAAATTTTTACTTGTGTGATAAGGGAGGTGTCTTGCGCATAAACCTGCATTCTAATGAAAATAAAGCATGACAAAGAAAGAAACCCGAGGCATTTTTAAAAATTACAATTTTTGTTAGTGGTTTGAATTAACCAATAGAGCAGCTATTTTCATGAGGTGATCAGGAAAGTTTTCACCCATATGGCTTTATTTATTTAATTAATTAATTTATGCATTCATTCTGCAGGCTAGTGAGCTTCATGTTGGCATGTTTGTACATGTGGCTACACTTATGCTAAGACATAAATAATGACAAAGGATGACACTTGAAGAGCCACTGGGACAGAGAAAATAATAAGAACAAAGGTTCTTGGTTGGATAAAAGTCACTGTGAGGTCCCCATGAGCCACTAAAAGGTGGCTAGAGGTTATAGGGGAGGATAGAGTGGCATGAGATGAGGCCAGAGAGACAGGCAGGGACCAGATTGTGCAGAGGCATGAGGGCACGCAAAAGCACTTTTATTTAGTTATTTTTGCTACTGGGAATCGAACTCAGGACCTTGCGCTTGCCAGGCTATGTCACCAGCCCACAAAGGCATTTTTAAAAACAGCTCCACTGAAATATAATTCATATACCATACAATTTATCCATTTTAAAGTACATAATTTAACGAATTTTAGTATATTATTATGAATATGCAGTAATTACCACCATCAATTTTAGAACACTTCCATCACCTTAAGAATGCCATCCCCACTGAAAAGAAAACCCCCAGTACCCTTTAATTACCCCTCTCTCTCGTTTCTACAAAATCTCCACCCTATCCCTAAGCAGCAACTAACCTAATTTCTGTCTCTGTAACTTTTCCTGTTTGGCACTTATGTATAAGTGGAATTGTACAATATGTGGCCTTTTGTGATTGGCTTTCACTGAACATAGGTCTACAAGGTTTATCCATGTGGTATCAGTACCTCATCTCATTTTATAGTCAGTACTATTCCATCGTGTGGGATCATCCAGTTATGGTAATTGTGCAGCCATCCACTGATGACGGTTTGGATCGCTCTTCCCTCCTGATTACTGTGAATTACTATGAATAGTGCTGCTATAAACATGAGTGTACTATTTTGGAGCAGAGAAACATTCAGCCTAGGTCTAGAAATTCTGCGTTACTTGGAAACCTTCTATTTAATCACTTGAGGAACTGCTAGACACTATTTCAAAGCAGCCACACCATGTACATTTTCACCAGCAGAAAGAGTGATATAAAGATTCCAACACTTACTGTCACCAAAATTTTTTATTCTAGCCTTTCCAGCAATCATATGCAAAGGCCTTTGGAAATGGAAAGACAGTTTGAGGCAAGCGCACGATGGTCTAGTCTGCAACGGTGGCAGAGAAGGTAGATAAAAGTGGACAGAAACCTGAACTTGATTTCTGGCTTGTTATTAGTTCCACTGTCAGACCAATATTCATATCTTGTCAGTTCTGCCCATGACTCTTCCTTGATTGTGTCCACAGCCTCTCTGTGTCCACCTCCAACTCCCTTACTCCGCCGCCGTCCTCATCTTTCCGTGGGCTCTCCTTCTTCCCCACAGCAATCTCTTCCAGCTGTTGGAGAGATTTTTCTAGGACACCGATGCAAGCACATCATCTCTCTGGTTAAATTCTTTCCCTGGCTTTCCACTGCCCTGGACACACAGACCTAACTCCTCGTAGGGGCTTGTAAGGCTGTTTAGAATTTGGGTATTGCTGGTTTCTCCCACATCTCCCCTTCCCCCCTTCCTATCCTCTCTCCTCATCTCTATCCACATGTAGCTCGTAGAGCTTTGAATGTTACTTTCCCTCTCCATAGTCTTTTATTCACACAGTGTCCTCTTGCCTGGGTAAATTAAGCTAATTACCTGTGTCTCACTTAGAGTACTTTTTCCAACAGTCTTCCTGCACTTTCCAAGGTAGCTCAGCAGGTTTCTTCTAAGCACACCTCGTTCCAGCCTCCTGGGTACGCATCTCTATCATTACCTTGATCACACCGTGCTGCACCTCCCTCTTCACATTTCTCTGTCCCTCAACAGAATGAAAATGCCTTAATGGCTGGCGCTTTGCCCTGGTCACTGTTGAAACCCAGCATCCAGTTCAGTTCTTGGCACACACTGGTGCCAAATCCATATCTGTTGAATAAATGTCCAGTACACCATTTTATATATAGTCTACATTCCCTCTAGAAACACCTGCAGAAATATTTGTGACATTAATGAATGTATAGACCTGGATTTGGGGGTCTAAAAGATTAAAGTCATGCTCATTTTGGCCTTTGGATAGGTGGCTAGGTGGTAAGAAGGGCAAAGAACGCATATGAGTCTTTCATTTTATAAAAGTTTATTGTTGTGTGGCTTTAACACAAAATACTCAGAGATCTTTAGCCTAAAAAATATACCCCCAAATCACTCATAGCACACAGATTTTTCTTTCCCATATTTACAAAGACAAATAGCAGTCACTTACATCTAAGCCTATACCTTCCTTCCTTCCTTCCTTCCTTCCTTCCTTCCTTCCTTCCTTCCTTCCTTCCTTCCTTCCTCCCTCCCTTCCAAGGGCATCACACATGCTAGATCAGTGCTCTGCTACTGAGCTACACTCATCTGCAACTCTCCATTTAATTCTTTTCTCATGTTCCTTTCCTATGTCATCAGTCAGACCCACATTTAAATATGTTTTCTACCCAGCTCTGAAGGTATAGTTGGTACTCAGAAATATTAAATTGAAATGCTATTGCTTTGCAGGTTGTTAGATTTCTTCTGGAAAAGGGAGCAGATATCACCCTCTGCAATTACAGCAATCAAACTGCAGTCCATGTAGCTAACTGTGATATTCAGAGACAACTCTTGGCAGGAAGTGGAATCAGGGCTCCCCACACACAACTTCTACAAAGTTCGTGGCAAGGTGATCTTGAACAACTTCAGCACTTACTGGTTAGTTAAAGTGATGTTTACTTTGGCCTTTTGGCAGGTGGGCAGGTGGTAAGGAGGGCGGAGATTACATATGCGTCTTTTATTTTAAAAAGTTATTTTTAAATGCAACCCTAGAAAGTTTCAGAAGGAAATATGAGGAAAAATCAGGATCAAACAGAATATGAAGTAGAAAATAAGATAACAAAAGAATACCCCAGCAACCTTTTTTCCACTTTCCTCCAGCTGAATACTAGAAATCAGGCAGCACCCTTGGGAAATAATGTGCTCCCAGGAACCCTCCAGAGAACTACTATCAGCTTGCTCAGAGAAGTTCCCTTGACAGCACTGCCGTTTGTGCAATTGCTGTTTAGATGCCCTCGGACCAGTTGGAGTTACTCTCTTTATCCTGAAAAGGGAATCAGAGAGCTTATGACTTGCACAATATTTAGCTATGACTGAAAGACTTAAAAGGAGTATTGATCCTCTTATTTAGATTTTCTGCATCTCCAAACCACCTTGCCAAATCATATGCATAACCAAGGACGCTAATTATTGGTGACTAGCAGTTGCCTGCTCTTGGCATTTACCTTCAAAGACACTGACAGACCCACGTGACCTTCCAACTGAAAGAAAATCAATTGCTGCTAGGAGACAGTTTCTTCTAATCCCCTTATGGTAAAGACACAAACAGAGAGAAAAACTGAAAGGTATTCTAGTCACGTACAGTTTCAAGGGTAGCTATAACAGACCCAAAGGACACTTCACATTTTTTTACTATACTAAATGATAGTCTAAAATTGCCCTATTTTATGAACTGAGGGTTAGAAATCTTTCTGAAAGACAATACATTTTGTTTTAATGGTATTTTTGACAGTTGTAATTGCAATCCAATGCCTTGTTTCCAAACTACATTCTTAACCCCTAAAAATTAGCAATCAAGCTTTAAGAAACTAGTGCCTGGGCCTGGCATGGTGGCACATGCCTGTAATCCCAGCACTCAGGAGGCTGAGGCAAGAGGATCATTGTGAGTTTGAGGCCAGCGTGGGCTACAAAGTGAGCTCAAGACCAGCCTAAACTGCATAGTGAAAAAAAAAAAAAAAACAGATAAACTGCATAGCGAGACCCTGTCTCAAAGAGACCAAAAAAAAAAAAAAAAAAGAAACTCCTGCCTGTACCAAAGCTTAATCAGTAGAGACATACTAAGTTAATGTGCTACTAGCAAGACTTCTCACCTCAGAACTTTCATGTTGGTTCTAACAACATGCAGCAATATAAGAGGCAGTTTCTTCTGAGAGACTGAAAAAACTGACTAATTAATTCCCACAGCACTGCGCTGAAGTAATGTCATTATCTCTGTTTGTCCCTTGAGAAGCTAAGATAAGGACACTGACTACACTGATGTGGCGCACAATAAATGAGAGATGGAAATTAGTGTTACTTTGGTTTACAAAATGAGCAACTTGGATATTTTGCCCTTTTAGTAGCTTCAGTTCTGAATTATTCAAATTAAATTTTACTTTTGTTAAAGCAACTAATGATATCCATATATTCACTTTCCTTTGAGTATGTAAATATTGTTTAGTAAACTGCCTGAAGATCGTAAATCATGCATTCAACAAACGATCCTTGAGCCTTGACTCTGCCGGACACCCCCCTCAGTACTTTTACACCCTGCCTCTAATAATCAGCACAAGCCTGCCAAAGACCCACCACTAGTCTAACTGTGCAACTGAGGATCCTGAGGGTCAGAAAATAGTGAGATTTTAAAACGAGAAGTTGGCTAAGCAGTGAAAATTTGAAGATTTGTATAAATAAGCCTGTAATAAAAGCCTGAAATAAACCTTCATGTTTTTAAAGGCGTCTGAAGAGCTCCTGGATGTAAATTTTCCAAACCAGCATGGCTTGACCCCTCTGATGCTGGCTGTGAGAGATGTGGACCTGTTTGAAAGTCTTGATATGTTAACAGTCTACAGACCTGTGGAAGTTCTGTCTGAGCTCCTGAGGCACCATGCGTGAGTATGAGTGGTCAGTCAGCACCAGCTGAAAGTCATCTGTTTCACGGTTATTCACAGAAATCCCGGGGCAACCTGCACATATAGGATTTTTAAAAGTCATATATATTAAAAGCACATGCATCATCATAAAAGTGGCTTCACAACTGCAAACCACTGTACAGATGTTAAAATTGGGCTGGATCTATATCTCAGTGGCACAGAGCCTGCCTGGCAAGCACAAGGTCCTGAGTTTGATTCCTGGTACCAGATGTTAATATTAGTTCTTATTTCTAAGATATGTGGCTCTTTGTTTTATTTGTTTAAATAATTACTGTTTTGGTAGTTGCTGGGAACATCAAATAATTCTTGAATATGCAGTTATCTACCTCCAAGATGTTACTAGTTATTTTGAATAAAACTGTCAGTCTATCAAAAGTAATTTATACTAATGATTTCCATTTATCTGAAAATGATTATCTACCCAATGTTTTTTAGGAGATGGGACCTCAATGATTAACTTTTTTAAAAAAATAAGGTTAAGTGCAGTTTCCCATTAGTGTTACCTAGATATCTTGTCATCACCCATAAGAACAGATGTCCCAGCTCTTTCCCAGAATTTACATAAATGTTGTTTTGGAATAGAGAAAGAGAGAGACAGAGAGGACTGAAGGAAAAAAAGTGTGGTCAAAGACACGAAATATTATACAGGTATCAGAATTAAAGAATAAAAATACATTTTTGAAGCTTTCTCAGACTTTAGTGTTAAGAAACTGCTGGGGTGATTATAAATGTAGATTGCTGAATAGACCCCCCACCCGCCCATGCCCAGATGACATTCCATGGGTATGAACTGGAGTCCAGAATCCAAGAGATCAGAGGCATACGGGCAAACTGAAGTCTCAAACTGAGTAACTTGCCTAAGTCTACATATCAAAATAGAGCAGTCCCAATTCTTGATCCTATATTATTTCTTTTGAATTATGACTATTTTTTTTTACAATACTGAGGATTTAACCAAGGTCTTTGCCCTGAACCTCATCCCCAGCCCTTATTTTTTTATTTTGAGACAGAATTTCTCTAAGTCACTAAGCTGCCCAGGCCGGATTTGAACTTACAGTCCTCCTGCCTCAGCCAACCAGAGTGCTGAGGCTGCAGGCCTGTGCTACTGTTTCCCCACTTGAATTAATGTAGATGCCACAAGAAAATACTGTTGCAGCTAATAACACATCACCCTGTCTGTAGCAACCAAGAGGCTCATACTGGAAGTATTGTCAAAGGCTGAGGCAAGGAGATGGTGAATTCTAGCCCAGCCTGGGGTACATAGAAAGTTCAAGGTTAGCCTGGACTATGTAGCAAGACTTGTCTCAAAAACAAAAAGAAAAAAGAGGGGTATGTGGTGGGGTTTAGTATGGATTGGAAGGATTTAGATCAACTCCTTGTCCTAAAAACCAACAAGGAGAGTTCTTTCCATCACTATAATCTGTTAATAGGATTCTCATTATTTACCCTTTGGATCTCTCTGAGCCAATGTCAAAAACTGGGATTCACTACAACATAAAGAAGATAAGATGTTTGTGTCATTGGAAAGAGCCCCAAGATCGGCCTGTTGGGCTTAATAACTCCAGGGCAAGGGAAAGAGGCCTGAAGGGGTCGTGTGAAAAGGGACCTTTAATGCTGAGATAACTTGCTCAATCAAGAGCTTGTGGAGAAAGCAGCTTTCTTTTATCTTATTTTATTTTGCTGTGCTGAGGACAGAACCCAGGGCCTCAGGCATGCTGGGCAAGTGCTCTGCAACTGACCTGCACCCCTAGCCCTACCTTAACCTTTAAAGTGAGATTCTGTGGCACTCCGCCACTTTGAATGACAGAAGAGCTGGCTGTTTTAAGTCAGCAGTTAACCAAATCATTGGAAATAAAGAGAAAAAATCAGGCCAGCTATTTGGGATGATAAAACAGTAACTTAAGATGTTTTTTTAAATCGTGATTTACGCATCGCTAAATCATGAAAATTTTGGATCAGGGTTGGAAATAGTCTGTAAATCTTACAACGTCTTAGGAATGGTGGCAGGAATAAGATACAAAGAATATCCTTGTATTTAAATTTTTGAAAGATTGTCACCCTCTGTCTCATACATTTTGGAGTTTTTTTCTGTCTTGTGCATTTGGAAATCATTGTCTTTTAGTTATTTGATATCAGTGTTTTTTTCACCAATCCTGGCTTCCCTTTTTTTTAAAACAGATTTAAATTAAATAATCTTCAATGTTGACTCTATTGTTCCTAGAGATCCTAAACTCTGTGATTTTAGTGGAAAATCAACAACACATTATGTGTCACAAATAAAGAGTGCGAGGAAACAGCAGTTATTGGACATCTTGATGACTGCTATACCAAAGCCAGGTAAATATTTCATTTCCACAGGCATAATCCCCTCACTGAAAAAGGCCTTTTAGAAATCTTTCTACCTCTGCCTGGTGGATCTACTTTAAAGAAAGCGAGCTAACAACGACTCACCGATCAGTGACTGTACCGGATCCACCACTAAGTGCCCTGGAGATGCAAATGTTCCAAACTCTTGAGAGTGAACAGAAAGGCAGGAAGCAAGGATGCCTGGGGGCACTGATGCCCGAGGATCATGGGTGCCCTGATGTGTCCATCCACGCGTTCAAAGCTAAGTGTGCTCTTAGGAGGTGGGGCCTGATTGGAGGTGGCTCACTGGGGTCCTGACCTGGAAGGGTGTGTCTCTCTCCCCAGCTCCCCACTCCTCCGCTTCCTGCCTGCCACGGGATGAGCGCTGGTCCTCCACCAGACCCTTTGGGTCAAGTGTTTCTGCCCGGGAGCCTGCCAGCCATGGACTCAACCCTGAGCTAGGGTAAACCCCTTCTTGAAGTTGTGAGGGCCTGCTACTGTGTCTCAGTGATGGGAAGTAACTAATGCACTACCAAGAGTCAGCTTGTGGTTCAATATAAATCAAATCAGCTCGTACTTCACGGTATAGCTCCACTGCAGCAACACTGTGGGCTGCAGGGATGGGAGAAAGAGATTTTCTCCACTGAAACCATCAACCACTGTTCAGGGATAAGGAGCCCTCTTCTTCAGAGGTCCACACACAGGAAGGACAGCTGTCCTTCACCTTTCCTGAGGACGATCCCTCACACAGCCATGTCCATTAATTCAGAAGAGAAAGAGCTTGCTTTGACTTTGAAAGGGAAAAAGACTTCTGGTTGTTTCTCAGGACTACATAAGATATGGCAAGGTCTGACACGGGGGGATAAAGCATAGACAGATGCAGAAGAAGGTACAATAAAAAGCACACTTCTGGAACCTGTGACTTTGTGAAAGCTGCTTGATTTTAGGTTTGATTTGAGTGTTCTTTGGGAGCTTCTGGGCCAGGGGACAAAGCTATACGTAAGAAGGAGGTGAGACTCAGTCTGATCCTTGAAACAAGAAGCAGATTTGATTTTGTAGGGGAGAGGATCTACACTGTGAGTAAGCATGGCTTTCCCTGGGGCAAATTGAAGACCGAATCCAGAATACACGTCATGGAAAAAAAGAAATAAAAGACTGGGTACATAAAGAAACTGGATCTAAGCTGAAGAACACAACTTTTAAAAGATAAAATAGCATCACTAAAGAATTTTAAACAAGAGATGATGAAAGGCATGCTTTATGAGAAAACTAACCAGTTTATGTTATATCGGATGGCTTTGAAGGAGAAAGACAGCTATCTCTATTTTAAAAACTAGGGGAGAGAAGAAATTGGTGCTCTCAGTACCGGTCACCCGTCCAACTTTGTTTCTGTTACAAGCTAACCGGAAAAGGCTCTTTTCATTCCAAGATCCCATGCTTTTTTTCTGCCTACGTAATTTTATTTTTGAGACAGGGTCTCACTAAGTTGTCCAGGCTGGTCTTGAACTCATGATCTTCCTGCCTCAGCCTCCCACGTACTGAGATTACAGCCATGTGCTACCACACCCTGCCTGTTCCATGCTTTCTTGAAGAAGTCAGGGCGGGGTGGTACAGTTATATATATGACAACAATGTTCCTTGGGAACTAACTGGGTGCCTTGGCTTGGTGTTTATTCTCACATTAATAATTAGCAACTTTGCCTTAAAAAAATCAGTTAAACCCATATGCTTGAAGGGTTAGCAACTGATCACTAATTTGCTTAGTTTCACAATATCTCCTTTTTCATTCACTAAAGAATAAAGATTGTGTGATCTAAATTTATGTGTGTGTATGTGCGTGCGTGTGCATGCGTGCATGTGTGCATGTGTGTTACTGGGGATTGAACCTGGGCCTTCACACTGAGCTATAAGTCACTAAATTGCTCAGGCTGAGCTAGAGCCTGTGATCCCCGTGCACACCCAGCTTTGTAATCTGAATTTTTAAAATTACTGGATGGTCTGTAGGTCTCTATTGTACTCTGATTTTATTTGTTATCCATAATGCGCTGAGATCAACCTCACTTTCTGCAGTGGTTTTTTTTTTTTTTCAACCACCCACAAATGGAAGTCTATGTGAGGGATCATCCTCAGGAAAGGTGAAGGACAGCTGTCCTTCCTGTGTGTGTGGACCTCTGAAGAAGGGGGCTCCTTATCCCTGAACAGTGGTTGATGGTTTCAGTGGAGAAAATCTCTTTCTCACGTCCCAGCAGCCCACAGTGTTGCTGCAGTGGAGCTATACCATGAAGTATGAGCTGATTTGATTTATGTTGAACCAAAAGCTGACACTTGGTAGTGCATTAGTTACTTTCCATCACTGAGACACAGTAGCAGGCCCTCACAACTTCAAGAAGGGGTTTACCTTAGCTCAGGGTTGAGTCCATGGCTGGCAGGCTCCAGGAAAGAAACACTTGACCCAAAGGGTCTGGGTGGAGGACCAGCGCTCATCCCGTGGCAGGCAGGAAGCGGAGGAGTGGGGAGCTGGGGGGAGAGACACACCCTTCCAGGTTGGGACCTTAGTAAGCCACCTCCAGTCAGGCCCCACCTCCTAACAGCACACTTAGCTCTGAGCTCGCGGGAGTGTTCATCAGTGCACCATGATACAAGTATCCTGCACACTTGTGAGGCTTTTGGGAGACATTCTCCATCTAGACCATAGCAATAGCTTTTCATTCTTTGTAGAATTTAAGATTTAGTAAGTACCTACTACTCATTGACTGAGTTTTAACTCAAATATTCCCCTTGCTCAGAATCTCAACATACCTATTTATTTTTTTCTTCTTGAATAATAGCAGCCAAAGCCTTTAAAATAAAAAAAAAAAACCATCTATTCTGTGGATTCTTGTTGTTTTCACATCTCTTCCACTAAAAATTATTGAGGCTTCATCAAGATCCCAGACCATTAGCCAGGCATGGTGGCACATGCCTATAATACCAGCACTGGGGAGGCTGAGGCAGGAGAATGACTGCAAGTTCGAGGCCAGCTTGGGCTACATGAGTTCAAGTCCAGCCTGAACTACATAACAAGTAGTTCTCAAAAAACAAAAAGGAGGGGCTGGGGATATAGCTCAGTGGAATAAGCGCCTGCCTAGCAAGCGCAGGGTCCTGAGTTTGATCCCCAGCACCGCCAAAAAAAAAAACAAAAACAAAAACAAAAAGGATCCTAGGTCAGTGGTAGTGAATCTATGGCAGGTGTGTCACAGTGGGCTGTTTATATCATAGAAAGTTCTAAAAGTTTCACCATCACTGTCCTAGACCATTATTAGAAAAAGAAACCTGACAAAATGGAGCTGAATTTAAAACCTAGAGCTAGATATTCCTGTGAAATTTTTGGAAATGGATCTTATCAAAACATGATATTATGTTTCTTTTTGACAGAAAGACATGCTGAATCATTGCTTGACATTTGTCAGGATACAAACTCTTCTCCAACTGATAGGATGACAGATACCAAGAATCAAAGCATAATCCTGCAAAGCGTCAGCAGCAGTGAGGTAAGACGCTTCCTTTACAGAACAAGCTAAACAAAACGAAACAAAAACAGATGACCTGTTTCATCTACCATTTCACTTGTGTTACTTGCATATTTTGTGGTAATCATGTATTACAACTGGAATTTTAATGTAATCATTACAAAATAAGGCATAGTTAGTAAGACGCTTTTCTCAGAATTTACTGCAAGTAGTAATTAGCTAGTCAACTCTGAGTCCCACACAGTGTGTGTGCATTTGTATGTGTGTGTGTGTGTTAGTCTAGCTTGCTATGACAGAGTACTAGAGGCGATAAACAATAGAAATTTACTTCTCACAGTTCTGAACTGCAGAAGTCTAAGATGAGAGTGTTAGCACAGCTGGGGTCTGGAGCATTGTATTCTTCTGCGGTGGAGAGGGAGTTAGCTCTCTGGGTTCTGCTGTGCAAGGTGCTAAGTCCATCATGAAGCTCTCCCCTCATTACCTAATCCCACTTACTCATGCCATCATTTTGGGAGTTAGGCTATCAATGTTTGTATCTTGATAAGACACAAGTATAGTATTCACCCATGACTGTGTGTGACACCACAGAAGACTGTAGCAGGGCCGGGAGTGGAGGATTGCTGCCAAGTTTAAGGCCAGCCTGGGCTACGAAGTGAGCTCAAGGCCAGCCTGAACCGCATAGAGAGACTCTGACTCAAAAAAAAAAAAAAAAAAAAAAAAAGGATTGCAGCAGCTGTGTCCATACTAAACAACATGTTGCACAATTCAAATCTTTTTCTTTTGTCGAGCAACATTTTGTTATTTTTGTTGCACAGAACTTTCATTGCCCCATATTTTTGTGGCTGCCAATGGAACATTTCAGAAATCTGGTCTCGTTCTAGTTTCCTATGCCGCTGCCTCCCACCCCTCCAATTTCAGGGTCTCTTCCCAGCTCCAGTGCTTTACAACTTCACAATACTTTAGGGCGACTTTTGTAATCACTGTTCTGGGACTGGATGGGCCCTTTCATTTTCAAAACTCATGTGCTTTGGTTCTGGAAATTTTTCTTTATTCCTGTTAAAGTTATTTCTTAGCCTGGTATAGTAGCAAGAATCTTTTGTCCCAGCACTTGGGAGAATCACTTCAGTCCAGGAGTTTGAAAACAACTTGGTAAGATAGAGAGATTTTTGTCCCCAAAATAATAAATAAATACATAGAAATGAATTAAAAATTATTTCCTCTCCTTCATTTCTTTCTTCATCCACATTCTTTTCTCCTTTTTGTTGTTTCGACTTTTTCTCATATTAGGGCTTTTTCCTGAAACACCTGGAAATCTTTAGCTATTCATATTTGAGGAGACACTAAAATCTGGCTGGAAGCTCTCTCTGTATGGTGCAATTTCTCTATCGGTGGCCTTCTCTGGGGTTGATCTAATAGCGAAGTGATTTTGTTTTAGGGGACTTATAAATGTCTGTTCTCTGGGTTCACTGAATATCTTCAGAAAAGGATCTTCTGGTCCTTTGACTCAGTAATATGTATACATTGGCTGCTGGTACTATGGGAGCTGGGTTAGGTAGGAGGATAAATGATTTTTTCAGGCAGTGAAACTAGCCCGTATGAAACTATAGCGGTGGACACATGTCATCAGGTATTTGTCCACATCAATGGACTACCACACCAAGAGCAAACCCCGATGTACCCTGGGTAAGTATTTGTCCACATCGATAGACTACCACACCCAAAGCAAACCCCGATGTACCCTGGGTAAGTATTTGTCCACATCGATAGACTACCACACCCAAAGCAAACCCCGATGTACCCTGGGGGATACTGGGTGTCAGTGTCATTAGCTATAACAAATGTATCCTGAGGGTGTGCACAAAATCTCTGCCCCGTCTCAATTTTGCTGTGAATGGCACTAAAATTAGTTTATTTAAAAAAAAAAGAAGTTTTATGTTTTGTCAGAGGATTGTATAAGAAAATATAATTTTACTATACTATATGGTGCTGCATAGGACAATCCCCTCATAAATATAATTAGGCTATTGATTTACCAACAGAAAATAAATGTCTTGCCAGGATGAGTGCAGGGCATGAGGATGTTAAATTGTGAACTACTATAATGAGTCAGCAGGTGGTGTCTCACTCTGATGGCCTGAGGACACCATAGGAATCATGCAGAGACCTGAGGAAAACAGCTGTATTGGCAGAGGCTGCCTCTGAGGGGAACAGTGGGGAAGCGAATTGCTTACTGTGTTGCTGTTAAGTCTTTTGCCATTATTTGGTTCTTTTTAAAAAATGTGATTAGATTTTGATACAAAATTCAGATTAAAACCAGGTGTCGTGGTGCACACTTATAATCCCAGCACTTGGGACATTGAGGCAGGAGGATTGTTGTGAGTTCGAGACCAGCTTGAGCTACAAAGTGAGCTCAAAGCCAGCCTGAACTGCATAGTGAGACCCTGTCCTAAAAAGACAAAAAAAAAAAAAAAAAAAATCAAATTTAATGCATTAAAAATAATGTCATGATTAAATTAACTTCTCTGGAGCATAAGATAAAATAGAAACTTTTATTTATTTTTGTAATTCCACTGGAGTATTTTAACTGTACATTTATAACATTTCCAAACAAGTTAATCTGAAATTTATCCAGCTGGCTTTCGAATCCCACCCCTGGGGGGTGCGGGGGGGGGCAGTGTCTGAGGGGTGTGGGCGATGTTTGAGACATTTTGGTGTCCCAACTGGAGAATGCACGCACTGGGGTAGAGACCAGGGAAGCTCACCAGCATTCAGCGGTGCACAGGATTGCCCCATGGCAAAGAATGGTCTCGCCCTATGTCAGCTTTGAGGCTGAGAAACTCGGTCCTGGGTAGCTGCTAGAGCACATATCTACCTTATACACAGCCGGGGCTTCACTCTCTAGCACCACAAAAACCCTATACCCTGCTGTGTAATAGGTTGTATTGTTTCCAGTTTAAAACATCATATAGTAATAAAATTAAAATACCCAGAGACCTATCTTTTAAGTGAATGTCACGCATTAGAAACTGATGAACAGACCTATTTACTTTTCATTTTTTATAGTACATTAAAAAAGAAGGCATACTTTTAAAAGACAACAAAATCCCTTTATATTAGTAAATTTTTTCATGCAACTTTAAAACTTTTTAAAAAACCTTTCCCTTACGTATCTTTTCTTGCTATGGTTGAAATCAAATTTGAACTCCTTTGTGGGGAGTGAAATAGGCTTCGCTCGCTATTGAACTTGCCTTTTCCTCCCTCACGCTTTCTTTCGGATTTAAATTGTAAAACGCGAGCTTGTGCCTTGTTTGTTTTCTTCGGATGGAGCATCTCCTGCTTGTCTGAAAGAGCTTTGTACTGCGTGCAGATGTCCAAGCAGCTGCCTTGCTGGTGGATCGCTCGATGGGCTGTTTACAGGCTCTTCCAGTTCTTTGTTTTTTTCATCTAGGGATCCTCCTTCCAAATTTAATCGTGTATGATTTCCAGATTACTTTTCCCTCTGCGTGTTTGGTGGTCTGACGTTTGCAGGGAGAATGCTGCACTCTATTTTGCGTCCCTCCTAAACCTCTCGGGTTGTTGCTAGCGATTTACGAGATCTGTCTACCTTTGACATTTGCTAATGTTGTCTCTCCTTCACTCACTGCTATGTATCATTATTTTGATTCTCCTTGTCACACCAAGCATAGTTTAAATCCTTTTGTAATTAACATTCTATAAAAAAAGTAGGGAGCTGGGCGTGGTGGCACACGACTGTAATCCCAGCACTCGGGAGGCTGAGGCAGGAGAATCACTGCGAGTTCCAGGCCAGCCTGGGCTACAAGGTGAGTTCCAGGCCAGCTAGCCTGAACTACATAGTAAAATCCAGTCTCTAAAGACTTTGTGCTGCTTTAGTTTTAGAGTTTCTCTTTCAATAATCACCTTCAAAGTGAGTCTTATTCCCTACATCCCTTTTGTTTGGATATTTACAGTTTTTCAGTTGATTCCAGGGCAGAAATTTTTGTCAGGCCCTTGTAGGTGATGTACATCTTTCTTTCTCTATATACAATATTTGTAACTTCAGTTTGAATATCCTTTGTTTTCATGTTGCTCCTTGTTGTTGATTTTCCTATTCCTGGTTCTTGTTGAAATTCTTTGCTTCAAACTTTCATGGTGGCAAGACAGCAGACTGATTCCAAACTTTGGAACCAGACTTCAGAGTCTGGGTATGAATCTTAGCTCTACAACTGGCTAGCTGTGTGACTTTGGATAAGTTACTCAACTTCTCTGGGCTTCACGTGTAAAATGAAAATACTAGTTCTTACCTTTATAGTTTTTGTGAGGATAAAATTAGTTAATATTTAATACAGATAAGGTATATCAAATAACGCCTGGCATGATACATGTAAGTGCCAGTCATTGTATTTTGTAGGTACATATGCCCACACCCTGCTATCCTCCAGTTTTTCCTAAAGGATAAACTGATCAGTGAGCTGAGCAATTGAACAGGGCCTTCCTGGCAAGTGCAAAGTCCTGAGTTCAATGCCCAGTACTGAAAAATAAAGTAAAATAAAATAAGCTGAGCAGTTGATACTGACCCTAGCCTACTAAACAACACAGAAACTTGGTGTGAGCACGAGTTGTACATTTAACACTTCCAAGTGAAGGCTGCTATTTTCTTAAAGTTTGGCATAAAAATTTCATCGACTCTCTGCATGAAATGATAGATATATTTTGAGATCTTATAGGGTCTTGTAGACGAAGAATCTGGACAAAATCTATGTAATGATACCAAGAAAAATCCAAATGATCCATAAGCATCTAAAACACTCTAACTTTTCTATGAATCAAAGGGCACATAGTCACATAATAATAAGGTAATCAAGCTCATATATTATTCTAATAAAAATGAAAACTGAAAATAATTGATGAGAGATGTAATGAAACACATACACTGCTGGCAGATTATAAACAAGTAAAATACTTTTAAACAGTATGTTGGAGGAAAACTGAAAATTTTTGTGCTCTTTAGATTAATAACTCCATATCCACGAATCTGTTCCAAAGAAACAATGCAAAATTGGGCTGTTAGTTGTAATGATGTTCCTAATACTTTGTACAATGATGAAGAATTAAAGATTGTCTAGGAAGTATTATGGGTCTTATAAGACTTATGGGATTTTTAACTGAAACATTATTTATGACCCTTTTATAGGTATTTATTGGAAGGAAGAAATTGGAAATTACATTAAAATGATGTTTCCTTCATAAGTTGCTTAAATTTATGCTTATCTTTCTTTTCAATTATAAAAGATGAGGTTTGTTTTGGCTGACGGTTCTCGCGCAAGGTCCGCTGGCTGTCTCTGATGGTGTGCTTCTGGCTGGCAGAAGCCAAGGCAGTGCGGGCCATCGCCTGGCGAGAGGCAGGGAGAGCCAATGCTTGTCTAAGGTGAAAAAGCCAGACACAAAATTATGTGGTACAACTTGATTTTTAAACACTTGGGGAAAAAAATAAGGGAAGGATATTTTCTGTGCTGCAAAATAAAAGCAAAATGTGAAAACTAAACTATGACTGGATATCTAAAAATATTTTCAGCAGTACCATAAATGGAGGATTTTACTTTTATTGTGTTCTATGAGAATTAAAATGAACAAAGCAAAAAGGAAAGGAAAGGAAAACATTTCCGATCCATCTTTAAATTAATGAATGAAATATCAGAGGGTTTTGGTGACAGGCTGTTTGTCTGAGCTGTCAGATACTGGTACCTGCATATGGGGCAAAGATTTTTTATCCAACAGTCCCCTAACATAGGTAGCCCATCCGGGTCAGAGAAGCAATACAGCTAGACGGAACCTCTGGGTCATGATGTGATGTTTTAACTACTGCTTGCACCTATCGTTGTTCTGCAGGACTTTTTGTTTTCTCTGATGCTGGAGATTGAATTTACAGCCTCCGTGCTAAGCCCATCCTCTGCCGAGCTACCCCTCGCTGCCCTTATAGAAATTTAAGAGCACAAAATCAACAGCAACAATTTCCAGTAAAGGAACCTATCAACAACAACGAATTCCAATGAGAAAACATTTCTTTACAGAGCTCAGAGTGTTTCTTGCAAACCCAGTTGATTTTCAACCTTTTCAGCATGATGATTATTTTCTAGAGGGCAAGAAAAGGAAGTTTGGGAAGTTGTGGGCCACGTTTAGATCACAGCGCTGTCACAGAGAAAACTCTAACCGGTTTTGCTGCCTCCTCGGTCTCCGGTTATATCTGCAGCTCCCACAAGGGGCAAGGATTTCTATCCTCACCATTTGTAAATGATGCCCCAGGGGGGCATTAGGGAAAAGATCGTATTCTTTGGGGGTTGTTCACTGTGACTGTGGCTGAAGGATTCTTTCCAGTTAGCCTTCCAGATGGAATTTGTGGCAGCTTAGCAGCCTGGATGCTGAAGGAATAAAGTATAAAATACTGAATTTCTATCTGCCTATGTGATTTCAGCTTTGATCTTCATTTTTAATTATGCAATTAATCTCCTCTGCAACTGTCTGAGCCTGGTGCTCCAGGGGAAGATACTTCGCCATTATTTTAGTCTTAAGAACTTTATTCAATTTAAAAGGGATCCACGGTGTGAAACATTATTGGCCTTGGAAAACCAGTACTCACTGTGCCAACGAAGGAGCACACTGAATAACAGTTTTTCTTTTACACTGCAGGAGTCTGAGCAAGATGACGGCTGCAGCCGTCCCATATTGGTTGGTGAAGAGGGGGAAGAACGAGATTGGCCACCCAGGACACAAGGTATCTGGCTTCTGTCCTCCATGTGCTTACAGAGTTAACACTGATTTGGGGGGATTCTGCCTCCTCACTTCTGAAGCGCTCAGGGCAACTTTGAAAACCCAGAAAAGGCCAGGCTGACCCAAGATTGCATGTTCCAGGGCAGCCTGGTAACGCAGAGAGACCCTGTAAGGGCTGGGGATGTGGCTTTAGTCCTGGGTTTTTGCCATTAGGGGCTGGGGGCGGGGTGTTGCTGGAGAAAATCATCACAAAGGAAAACGAAAATCACTCAGCATCCCGTCCTTTAGTCCACATCGGAATGAGTGAAGTTTGGCAACTCGCCCCCACCCAGGCAGCCAGCTCTGTCCTCGTTCTCTCCGCAGCCCACCCCGCTCACGCTCAGCACGACTCCCTGCGCCTTTCCCCCTCTCTTTCCGCTCAGAATCTTACGTCTGGCCCGGGAATGTGTTGCCTTCCAGAACGGAACATCTCTCCGTCTGTAGTGGCCCCTGAGTTCCTGCCCTGGAGGGGGAGGTGGGAGAGCGAACTAGTTCTCAGACGCCGAGTCTGCCGCTTATTCTGCGGGGCCACAAATCAAGAACTTTCCAGAACAGCACCTATTTCAAATATGTTACCCTGCAATGTCCCCAAGTGCCCTTGCAAACTGCACAGTATTTGCAGATCCTTGTTTCAGAAAATAGTCACCACAGCCGTCACGTTCCCCAGCATCCACTAGCCTATAACCTTCTTGAATTAAATGTTTATTTGAACTGCTCCAGTTTCTCCCTGGCAATTTTCTGGCTTCCATTTCTAACGCTCCAGGGAAGCTGCCCTCTTAGATCGCTGTTTTTCTCATCCTTTCGCTTCCCTGGAGGCCGCACCTTTTCCGGGCCGGGTTCTCCTCTGGGGCCTTGTGTCTGCTGCCCTCTGCTGGACAGCCCCCTGCCTGTCTCCAAATCACAGCAAATCTCTTCCCAGATCCGCATGCAGAAAGCAAGTTAGCAACAGCTAAAAATGATGAACACCCTTAAGCCTGAGAGAGCTCATTAAAATTTTAAAAATCCTGATCCCTTCCAAACAGTCCTTATGATCTTCCTTTGAATTTTACAGACCTCAAAGCCAAGTTCTCAGCAGCCTAATACTGTCCCCGAGCGCCTTAAACAGTTCATTCATTTCTCCTGCTGGTTTTGGAGATGATGTGCCACTGAGTCACTAGACATTTTTTCCCCCAGATTTCTTTGTGATGTTTTCAGGGTTTTTGTTTTGTTTTGTTTTGTTTTCAGTTTCAATATAACACTTACATAGCATTTCATTGAGCTCTTCGAGTTTTAAGTCTTAATAGATGGGGTTACAGGGCTGGAGGTACAGCTCAGTGGGGTAAGTGCTTGCCGCTAAGCACTAAGGCCCTGAGTTCGATCCCCGGTCCCGGAAAAAAAAAAAATAAAATAAATGGGGTTACAAACTTTGAAAAAACATTAATAATCTTCCTGATAAATTTCTCCTCACAGTTGATAGATTTCAGTTGAGTTAGTTACTCTTTCCAATCAGAGTCTTAAGCAAAAGTGTTTTTGAGGATTGCTGCGGATTTTAGGTATCTTAAATATCAATGTAGTTCTCTTTATCAATGCACTATCTTTAAATCCCATTTCCATGTTATTTCTAGGGTTACTGATGTTCAAAGTTCTCATGTACTTTCAAAAAAAGACCTTATGCATACACCACATGACTGTTTATTCTGCTATAAATATGCATATTCAGCCATTTTGTTTATATCTGTTTGTCCAGAATATTATTTTATTAAAAAGGGAATGTCACTAATTAAAAATTCCTATAACCCGCATAATGTTTGGATCACTCTCATAACTTTTAACATTCTTTATGAAGAATGGAAGTATTCTTGCAGCATGCATTTGCTTTTGTATGGGCTTTTGCAAGGGTAGTGCATAAAATAAAATTTGTGAACCAAAAATAAAGGCATCTTTTCCTGTAGCACAAAACTCTTCTTGCTTTCCTCAGTCATCTAGTTTCTCAGAAGACACACAGGTCCAAGCCTTGCAGACTAGAAACTGATCCTGTAAATTTACTGTTTTCATGAGTCAATAACAGTGATTTTTTAGGAATTTAATTACTGGGCTTAAATTTTTTTAATGCAATGTAAATACATCTTAGTCACAGAGAACCTAGTCTTAGTTGTGTTAAAAAAGGAATAAATTTTAAAAAGACATTATAAGGTTCATAAACCATTGAGAGAAACTGCCTTAGTCCACCCAGACTGACAACAAAGTAACACAGCCTGAGGGATTTAAACAGCAGAAGTTAATTTTCTCATAGTTCATTAGTTTCACTCTCAGTGGGCCTTTTCTAGGGGGAAGGATTGCCGGGTTCTCTTCTTACATAGACGCTAATCTTATTGGATCAGGGCCTCATCCTTATGAGTTTGTGTAACCTTAATTTGTCCAAATATAACCACACTAGGGAAAGAGCTTCAGTGCATGGATTTGGGGAGGGGGCAACATTCAGTGCACAACAGGAAGACTCCAGGTTGGATGTTCAGGAAGGATTCCTATAACCACAAAATTGGCCACTGCTGGCCCCCAAATCATGCTGTCTGCCATAGCCATGATCCCACTGTGTACCTAAGAACTCTGTCCCTCTGCCGACACCCGCCCCAGTGCAAACGACATTTGTTTCTTACCTTTTTTTCACACTCACATGCATCAGTCTCTCAAGTAAGCTTTCTGAACTCTAGTGATACAGGAGGCTAGAAAATGTGTTTTTAAAAAGTTGAAATTAACAATTTAGGAAATTACTGAAGCATAGAGAAGGGTATCCAAATATTCTACAACTCAGACCAATATGCCCATCAATTTAAACAAGGCAAGGAAGATACATAGGAAAGTCAGTCTTTTCCAGAGACAATACGTTTTCCTCATTGACTAAGTTAAGCTAAGCCATATTTTAAGTTTCCATTTTTAAGAAAGGCTTTAACACTAAGGTAATGACCATTTTCTGCTTTTTTAGGAATATTATTTTCACCTCCTCTATGAAGAAAATATGTTTTTAGATGTGTCACAATGTTGCCTTTTTATTTCTCTGAATGGTAAAATTTTCTGACAGGGTTAATTTACACTTCCTTATGTGAAAAATGCACTTGGGGCATGATAACGTCCTCACATACTTTATTTTTCCTTATGACAAGGCACCATCTTTGCTGGTCTCTTGAGTAGATTCAGAGCTCATCCATAGTTCCTTGGCTGTTCACAGTGTTCAAAGACAGAACAAAGAAAGTGTTTGTGATTTCAGAGTCTGCACTTTCTGTACTATTTTCCCTACTTAGGAACAACAATTAGGACAGTGGCCATTCGCTCTTAAGAATTTTTTAAAAGGCTGGGATCCCTTATATTTGCTTATTGTATACTTATTCCTTCGTTGAAAAAGAGATCAGTTAGACTTTTGAATACATTAAATTTGCCTGAAAGTGTTCTAGGTTTACCTGTCCTCCATTATCATAAAAAGTACAGTCATTTTTAGTCATGTGCTCATGTGAACACACTCGTTTTCTGACTTCCACAGGAAAATACTAAATACATCAAGCAGGTAGGAGAATACACTTTTCGGCTGGGGATATATCTCAGTAGAATAAGCTCCTGCCTAGCAGGCGCAGGGTCCTGAGTTCGATCCCCAGTTCTGCCAGAAAAAAAAAAAAAAAAAAGAGAATACACTTTTCACTGAGAGTTTAGTTATTAGGGCTGTATGACATATGTTTTTCGCACTCTTGTGCATCACCTAGGTTTTCACACTTGAGGATGACTAAAAAAATGTTATGAAAGACATCTGTCTTCCTTTTAAGTTGGAGAGTGACCTTGTGTGTGTCACATAAATTCATGACTTTTAGCTTCTTTGTCTTAAAAATGAAGAACTTCATTTAATCAATATACTAGTGACTATACTTGTTGTAATCTTATTGGTTGACCATAGTTTTGTCCCACCTCACATCCATCCTATGATTTGCAATTGGACCACTATTACTACACTTGGTCTTAGCCAAAAGGCTGAGAAGCAATGGACCACTATTACTTAAGTGACTATACTTGTAATCTTATTGATTGGTTATAGTTCTGTCCCACCTTAAACCTGCCTCACCTCGTGGCTTTGCTCAATAAAACACCCTTGAGAAGCAGGGTTGCTGGAAAACCCATTTTCTGGGGCCCCTTCTGTCCCTCTCAGACAGAAGCTTTTGTTCCTACTCTTAAAAAACAAAACTGAAAGGCTCTAAATGGCCTCTAAATTGCTCCCAGCTCTGTAATTCAAAGCCTCTCATTTTGTACTACATAAGTGTGGTGTTAACATCTTTTGAGAACTTAAAAAGCCACTGGACCAGGGCTGGGGATATAGCTCAGGGCACAAGTGCCTGCCTGGAAAGCACAAGGTCCTGAGTTTGAGTCCCAGTTTAAAAAAAAAATAGGAGGATCCCAAGGAAACTTCAGTTTTAGCGATTCTATGCAACTGTGTAATGTTAGAAAATATAAAATCAAGGCATCATGTTTGAGAAACATGAAGAAAGCCAAAGCTAGATACATTTTCATGGTGCTATAAAATGTAAGTTGGATGACAAAGATAGTAAACATTATTACCATTTGCCTGATTTTAAATAAAACTTTCCTTTTAGAAAAGTTTACTGTTTCTTTGAAACTGCATGAGTCTCTTAAAGTGGCACATATATAAAAAATCAAACAATAAAAATGATTTTTACTCTGGTGGTGCCTGTGTATTAAGTAAAATCTCCACAGTCCTTTAAAAACAATAAAAATCTACTAAATTAGATGATGATGGTGACGATAACAATTAGTATCTTTTCCCAGGAAGTGGCGGAGGATATATATAGACCCAGATCTGACCCGCCGCTTTCCTTGCTCTTCTTGTGATACTTCTCCCTAAAATTCAGTCAGCGGAACTTAAAGCAGCATTGCTCCTTCAGGCAGGCGTAGACTGCGTGCGCAGCCCTGTCAAGTTCATGGATAGGACAAGTCTGGCATCCTCCTAGAAAGGCACTCCTCTGCGTTCCCACACTGCACACGTCCATCCCCGTGCTTGCTATCTCACTGTACACTTTGCCTCTTATTGTCTCTACTAGGGCCATAGCTTCACCTTGTTTATCTCTATATCTTCTGCCCAAAGCCTTGGGCTTGGTGTATGAATACTTAATGAAAGTTTGTCAAATGTTGAAAAGTGAGTGCATGAACCAAGCCTAAACCATGTTATGTTGTTGCACAAGCATTGGTTCTCCAAGTTGGAACTTTCCATCTAAGGGTTGTAGTAGGAATCACTCTGTAGAACCAAACAGGAGATGACCAGAATTACAACTACAAGCAAGTTGCTTTGAGGCTACAAGAATTACCCATTAATCCTCACTACAGGCAGTCCTGAGTGGTATGGACAATGGGTTACACTTTATAGAAAGAAGTCTTATTTTATCAACCCAAGGCCAGCACTTTTCACTGTAAAGCTGTATTTTACATTTTGTAATTTTTATTATAGTTTTTTTTTCTCTTTATTTAAAATCTATCACATTCTGGACAGGAAAGATGTAAAAATGGTCAAATCTCAGCCACCGGTTCATGTGTGTTTTCTAATCATTAAGAACAAATTGGTCAAATAGGAATCTAAATACATCTCCCACTTACCATTCATTACTTTTACTTTTTTGTTAAGTTTATTGGGACATTTTAGGTATACATAACGATCTCATTCATTATGGGGAATTTACTTCTACTTACTTTTAAAACTTACCATTTATTACTTTCCCCTCTTCTGCTACTGTCACGTGTTTCCATAGGTGTTGAGATTATTATGACTTTTCCAAGATATGTCCACCATCTCCAAGAAGAGAGCCAAGAAGATTTGAAAAAAAGCAAGTAAGGAATATCCTGGGGGTGTTTGATTAGAATATCAATATGAAGTGAAGATATTTGTGTAGCAACCTACAGTTTTAGCAATTTGGTCCAAAACAGTGCTCCAAAGGAAGGGTCACAGTAAATATTATATGGCAGGGACCAAATAATGAATGAGGCTTTGTGGGCCGGATGGTCTCTTTCACAATGATTTGCTTGGAGGCAGCCATAGGCAATATGTAAATAAATGAGTGTGAATGCAATCCAATGAAAGCTACAAAACAACAACAACAACAACAACAACAACAACAAAACAAATAGGATGAAGGTCAGATTTGGCCCCAGAAGAAGAGTTTGCTGACCCTGCTCCAGAAAAGCGCTATCCAAAATGTGGGTTTTTTGACTCTGTGTTCTATCTTGATGAGCTCAGTAGAGAACTTGAAAGTAACCATTTAAAAAACTTATATAGCAATTTGACAGGGTAACTTTAAATTCATTGGTCATATGATGAAAAAATTAGGGCTTATTGTCTCCATTTAAAAAAAATTTTGTTTGTATAATCATTTATTTTTATTATGGTTTACAAAAGTATTGATTCTCAACATATTTGAAACTTTAAAAACTGTTTCAAAGGCAACTTGAGAACGGGGCTGATCAGGATACTACTCCTGTGCCTAAACTGTCTCTGATATCTCTACTTCAGGAAATGAGAACTAAAAAAATTTAGGGCTGGAGGTACAGCTCAGTGGGGTAAGTGCTTGCCGCTAAGCACTAAGGCCCTGAGTTCGATCCCCGGTCCCGGAAAAAAAAAAAATTTAAAGTGCACTGAAACGAAGTCCATTCAGGTGATTGTACTGGGTACAGAGCACAGAGGAGGTGGGGAGCAGGTTGGAGGGTGGAAAGGTCTTGTCCTCTCAGAATACAGCCATTCCACTTAGCAGCACCATTGGGAAATAGATCTCTAAACTTCCCAGTGGGTCAGACCGGCCTGAGCAGTAGAGCTCCACTAGACATGGTGGCTCTGTTAGCTTTCCACCACTGTGACAGCATATCTGAGATAAATCAACTTAAAAAGAAGCAAAGGTTTATTTTTGGCTTATCATTTCAGAGGTCTGAGTCCATGGTCATTTTGGCTCTGCTGTGTGTGTGTGTGTGTGTGTGTGTAAGTCCTAGAGAAGCATATGTAGCAGAGGATTCTGCTCACCACGTGGTGGCCAGGACACAAAAAGAGAGACAAAGAGACCAGGATCCCAGTATCTGCTTTAAGGGCATGCCTGACTTCTTTCCACCAGGTCCTCCTACCTTCTAAAGATTCTGCCACCTCTCAACAGTGCTACAGGCTGGACACAAATCTTTCAACATACGCACCTTTGGGGGACTTTATAATCCAAACTATTGTGATGAATGAGTTTTAAATCAAACCATGTCTCCCCTTTTAGTCACATAACCACAGTGCATCAAGAATGGACACAAGCTCATTCTGTTTCCCTCCCAAATGAGATGGCGATGGTGGACTTCAGGACAAAGATGCTGACCATGAGGCCTTTACTGCTTAAGAAAGAAGAAAGTTCCAAGGAGCTCTGTGATGTGGACTTGGGCTTTTTGTCGCCCAGACCTTGCTTAGAACCAAGTATGTCCAAGTCGGTGACCAGGGAAGAGGTTCCTCATTTTCTGAAAGGGCAGCAAAGAAAACCTGAAGGTAAACTAAGCATTTAATTCTACAGTGATTCCTTTATTCTTTTGGCAAACAGATATTTGTTTGTTATGCTAAGTCCTGGAGATATAATGGTGAATAAGACACAATAACCCCTACCTTGGTGAAACTCACATTTGTGTGTGGGACAGATAGTAAGGTAGCAAACAAATAAAATATACAGAGAACATCAGGTGGTGATAAATGCTATGGGAAAAAAACCAGAAATGGGCATGTAGAGTTTTGGAAGTCCAAGATCAAGGCATCAGCAAATCTGGTGTCTGGTGGGCTTGTTTCCTTGGACTTGGTTGGTACTATCTTGCTGAATCTTTGCGTAATTGAAGGAGCAAACCAGCTTCCGTGGACCTTTCTCATAAGGGCACTAATCCAGTTTATGAGGGCTCCACCCGCATGGCCTAATTATTTCCCCAAGGCTCACCTTGATACTATTATCTTGAGAACTAGGATTTCAACATACAGATTTTAGGGAGACACAGACATTGTCTCCTGAAAATCACAGTCTGAGATTTTCAATAAGGTGAATAAGGTACAGTATCACTAAGAAGGCAACATCAGCAGAAAGGGTAATTTAAAGAAACATCATAAAGAAGAGAGAATGGGCTATGTGTATATTTGGGGGAAGAATATTCCAAGGAAGAAGAAGGTCAGTGTTGCTGGAGCAGAGTGTATGGATGGGAGGAAGTATGAGCAAAGGGGATTTGAACTGTAGCAGGGCAGGCCCAAATTACATAGGGTCAGGTAGCACATGCCGGTATTAAAAGTGACCAGGGGATCCTTAGGGGGTGATGTGAAGTGCAAGTTTAAACGTTCTTTTACAAATGCTTTAAAAATAGGTGCAGAATTATAAATGACATCTTACCATTTTATCTTTCTTGAATTATATCAGCCTTGGTTAAGAAACCCTAGCTTAGAATATACATTAGTGCTTCCTTTTTTCTTTCTTTCATATCTTTTAACCTGCATTTCAAATTTTCCATATTCTTTTCTTTCCAAGCTGTTATCTGGGTAATTTTATTGTTATGTCTTTTAGTTCACTGATCGTCTTCGGCATTATCTAATTTGCTGACAAACTTATCCATTGAGTTATTTTTACCAATATCTTATAGTGAGATTTTCCAAAACTACAGCAAAGCTGAAAGAATCTTTACAGTGAACATCTGTATATTTACCATCACATTCTGCCTTTAATATTTTACCTGATTTGTTTTATCCTGTGTCTGTTCATCTACCCATCCACTGATCCACCTTAACCTTGGCTGCATTTACAGGCAAATTTCAGATATCAGGATATATTTGCCCCAAATTTCAGTGTGCTTATCATTTGCTAGAGTTCAATATATGCTTGCAGATTTTTTTTTTAATTTGGAAAAATGTGTACATTGAGTGCACATTCTCTGAGTATGACAAATGCGTATCTGCGAAACTCAGATCTTTATCAAGACATAGACTAACATGAGCACGGAGCATACTCGTGATCATCTTCTGTTGTCCCTAGTTCCTTTGAGTTGTTTTCTTTCTTTCTCTGTACTTCATGATAGAGGATTTCCTTACTTATCCATTGATCATTGGTAACTTCTGTTTAGGAAAGTGGCCCTAAAAAGTCTGTATGTGTGAGTAAGTTCGCTGAATGAGCTCAAAGGAATTAAACGTGCTGAGACCTGAAAGACTGGTTGAGGGATTCCCCAGGTTTAAAAGCGCATAGATAGGCCTTTTCTCTAGGCTGGTTTTCCCAGTCAGGGATAGTCCAAGTCCTTGCTTGTAGCTTATAAGGCTGGAGGCCAATGTTCTTGACACTGAACACTGGCATTATATTTCAGCATGGAGATCGTCACTGAACTATTACAGCACCATATTTCTGCTCCCAGTCATACCTAGAGCCTTCACATCTTTTTGGTTTCACATTCTCCAGAGTAACCTGCCAGCTATCTTGCAGGAAGGGAATGAGCAATTTCCGACTAATGGGGCAGGGGTCTGGAATCCACTTTTCATACAGAGCTGTGAGCCTCTGTTTGGTTCCTTCGGCCCTGTATCCCTGTCTTCAGAGGCACCCGTCACCGTCACTTCTTGCTCCTTTCTCCTGCCTGCACCTGTGTGCAGGGCGGGCAGTTTGCAGTCCTCTTGGGGAGCAGGTGCGTGCACATAACACAGCTGGGTCCTTTTGTAATCCCCTTCCCCCCACCTCCTTTCCTCCCTCTCTAAATCCCCTCTCCCCATTTCCACTCACTGATATCATTAACCTCATCAATCTCAGCTCACATTTATGACATAAAAGGTTCACATTCACTGAGGCTGCTGTCAGGTTCCTGTACGTAGCATGTCTTTATTCCACTGCCCTCTCCCTCTCCTCTCTCCTTCAGTCTCCAGGACCCCTCCCCATTTGCAAAAGACCCATTCCCTTGTCTCATTCTACCCATCCTGCACCGTGCTCTTCGTGCTTTGCCTTACTTGATTGAGAGACACCATGTGGTAAATAAACTTGTGGTCTGATCTACTTCACTCTTCTGCTCTTTTCTTGGGTTCTTTCCCTTGTTAAGTTTTCGTCCTATAAGCATTGATCAGACAGAAGAAGCTGACAATGAAATCAAGTCTTTATTCATCCATACAATTTTCACCCTCCAAAATTTTGTTGACAAAACTCATCTGCTGTTTGTGTGTGTGTGTGCTTGTGTGTGTATCCTTATTTACACCTTTTAAAATTCCTGTCATTTCAGTGACAGAGTGTGGAGAAAAGCTTATATATTCAATCTGCCATGCTTAATTGGGACTCCACACATCTTAAAAGGCTTTCAATGGGTATTTCTGACTTAATCTACCAGAAATATCTTACTCTAACAGAAATCTTAGAGTACCTTTCTATTCCACATTATTCTTGACCAATACTATATAATATCTATCCAAATATTCATAGTACCTAAAATATTTTTTTAAACTCAAGAAGTTATTCATATGCACCTAATTATAAATTATGTTCAGTTGTACGTCTGGATTAACTTCTAATACATAACCATCAGAAAGTCGCAAGCTCTGAAAAGGAATCTCTGTGAGAGCAGAGATCATATCATTTGAGACAGTATGAGCCAATCAGCGAGCATTCAGTAAGTATCTATTGAATAAATGCATAAAGGACTGGGAAAAGAGATCCAGCTGAAGGGGGCTCTTGCAGGCAGCCCCTGCATTCCCATGGCCATGAGGGCCAGAGACCTGGGTGAGGGGCTACTGCACAAATCCCAGAGACAAGCCTCACCTACACTGCCTGGCAAGCGCTGGGTCCTGAATTTCTAGTACAGAAAACAAAAAAACAAAAAAACACCACAACTACAAAGGATAGCTTACATAGCATTTTAGCACAGAGAAACTTAAATTCAAGGAACCAACTGTGACGTAATTGAAGGTAGCATAACCAAAATTAAATAGGATCATTGATCAGGAAGACTCTGGAGAGGATAGAAAATAAGATGAAGCAGTGTTTTTTCACGTATATTTCAGCAGGTATTTTTGAAATTTAACTACAAATTTGACACCTTTTTCTTTAGACAACTGGTCTTTCAGAACCAGTTATGTCAAGCAAATCAGCCTCTAGCTGCTGTTTATCTGTTGCTCCTAACTGTACTTGGGAAAATATTATTAAATACCCTCACATTAGGGATGAGAAGAAGAAACGGCTATGAAAATTTTATAGACTGTTTTTGTGTTTCATTAGCATGTATTGATTTTTAAATTTTTAGTGAACATTTCCATGATATCTTACTTCAAGGATTTTGTGCTTTTAGGTGTTAGGTTTACTGCATACCATATCTGCCTATTTGCTCAAATTATTTGTTTCACTTAGGGCTTTTTGCATTTTCCAATCTTCTTACTATCTTGTACAGGATATTGCCTGAATTTCTCTAAAGTCATCAAGCTTTCCTCTAAATGTCAAAACTTATTTTATTTCTTTGCAGTAATTTTAATTTGGATTTCAGTCCTTGCTTATGTTAGAGCCAGCCTACTACTAAAGCCTGAAGGCACAGAATATTTGTTCTTATCCATGTCCGGTCTATGTCAGCATTCAGAGTTGCTGCCTGTCACTTTCCATGATGACGATTTTATTTATGGCTTTTGTTGCCTCTTGGTCAGACGTTATGACCTTGGTACAGGCTATTCGAATAACTTCTTACATAAAAGTGACTATGTTATATTTTCTGTCTTCATCCCTCCCTAGGTCCATGGTAAACGCTAAAACAATACTCTTGCCCAAGCTCATCGTCTGTTTTCTTGGTACCTGGTTACCATTTGTGCTGCTTCAGGTATTCATTATTTCTCCTGCCGTGCAGACTCCTGTGTGCACTGGGTTGAGTATTCCCTGCTTGTACTTGGTCAGTAGTTTTCTCATTGCCATTTGGGTTCATTGTCACAAGCTTTACTTAGGAAATACCTCATTACCCATAGATCCATTTGTCAACTGGAAATGCTGCTTCGTTCCAGTTACAGTCATAATCTTGGGCAAATTGAAAGCCTATATTAATAATAATTTGTTAATATATTTTCATCTTAAAACTAATCCAATTATAGTAAAAATCATAATCTTACAGGAAAGAATGGTGACTCTGGACACACCAAAAAATGGTACTGAACTGAAGCTCTCTTCCCCCTAAGCTTTTATACTTTTCCAGCATACTTTTGGGGCTATGATATAAATTTTTAAATAGTATTTTCTTGGGCTGGGGATGTAGTTCAGTGGCCCAGCACCTGCCTGGCAAGTGCATGGTCCTGAGTTTGATTCCTAGTACCAAAAAAAAAAAAAAAAAAAAAAAGGACTAAAAATAGTGTTTTTAAAACAAAATAATGACAAGAAGTTTTTATGCATATTCAGGAACACTCTATAAACATTAGTTATTAATACAAAACTGAAATGAATTAACATTTGACCATATTCAAGTTTTTGTTGCCTAAAAATACTGTATGGGGCCAAGTGTGGTAGTGCATACCTGTAATCCCAGAACTGGGGAGGCTGAAGCAGGAGGATCAACATGAGTTTGAGACCAGGCTGGACTACAAAGTGAGTTCAAGGCCAGTCTGAACTTCATAGTGAGACCCTGTCTCAAAAAGAAAAAAAAAAAAAAACAAAAAACTGGATGGAAAATGTTATATGAATCTAAGATTTAATCACCAACTTTAAAATATGAACTTAAACATTTTATCATATTTAGAAAGAAATAAAAATCATTTTCTTAAAAACAAAAAAGAACTCTGAACACAGGAGGAGTGCCTGGCTAGCTGCTCAGGAAAACGCTTGTGAGGAGCCTCTCAGTAACTTTGCACCCTAGGTGGGCTTCTCTGCTTGTGTTATAGCTTTAAAAAGTTCGTTTCTAAGGAAAATCACAGCCCGTGGCTGAAAAGGACCTACAGATATGTTGTATTTACCCT
The DNA here is from genome assembly GCA_004027595.1 of Dinomys branickii. Taxonomy (NCBI): domain Eukaryota; kingdom Metazoa; phylum Chordata; class Mammalia; order Rodentia; family Dinomyidae; genus Dinomys; species Dinomys branickii. The sequence continues at coordinate 147,720 of PVLD010001543.1, read as the reverse complement.
CACAGCCTTGAAAAAATGAAGGATTAGCTGGGTATTGTGGTGTAACTTTATGTAAACCCAGCACTTGGGAGGCTGAGGCAGAAGGGTCAGCATCCAGTTTGAGAGCAGCCTGGGCTATGTAGCGAGGTCTAGGCCAGTGTGGAGGTCTAGTGAGTCCCTGTCTCAAAAACAAACCAGCAAAAATCCTCCAAAACCCAAAACAAACCAAGCCCAAGGCACTGGGAGAGCATTTCACACAAAATCTGCAGATCTCTGGTATCTTTTGTCATTGGAAGATCTAGCTGTGCTGGGCGACCCACCTGGCTTGGACTTCACCTACAACTAGATGATGACACCACCATAGTTCGGGCACATGGCCTCAGTTCACCTCTGTCCGCGTATATCCGATGACATAACTTGTTTTGAGCTTAGAGACACTGGAGCCTTTTGACTTCAGCTTTAGGCTGCAGTGGTGGATAGGATTTGAGGAACCATTCTGAATTTTCAGTTAGAAGAGAACAACTTCTAGGTTTTATATGACTTATATCACCTCATAAATTCCACACTCTTCTTCCCCACCTCACTGTCCAGAATTTATCATCTAACTCAAACAACTGTTGGGAGACAATTACACTTGAAGATGTTCACATTTCCTTTTTTTATTTTGTATTTTCACATTTCTGCCCAGTCCAGGCTTTCTGAGCAAAAAGCCTTAGAAAACTAAGTTCAGAGATGATTGAATGGCAAAGAGGCCTTGGAAGTTAGAGTCTGTATTAACTCTAGAGACATATAGAGACTCATTTCCTTAGGAACCACTAGCTCACGTCCTAGGGGTAATAAAGCCCAGAGACATCTTGTTCCTCTGTCCTTGAGACGTTCGCTTACATTTCATCATAACGGTCTTACTCTGGAGGGAAAGATGGGCAGAGGCGCCAGTCACTCTATAATATCCCCCGACACACATGATTTCAAGGTCCCTCCCTTGGTGCAAACCCACCATCCACATATCGGGCTCTCCTGACAGCACTCTGTGAGGATCTGGGGTGTGGGGAGCTGGCCTGGTGCTGTCAGTAAGAAGCGGTCTGTTCTCTGACCCAGAGATTGCACGTATCCTATCAGAAACAGATATAACACAGTTGCCCACTCTCATTCAGAGGTCCTGCTTCAAGTTCCCCAGTACAGGACTGAAAGCTCTGATAGTCCTGACCCCTACACAGTCCATGTTTTTTCCTACACCTACATACCGATGATACTGTTCAATTTATCAATTAGGCACAGTAAGAGTTAGCAACCGTGGAACAATGATAATAACAGAAAAAGTTCTGTGAATGTGATCTCAACATCTCCTTGCCCTCCACTCACCCTTCTTGTTCTTGTGAAGGTGGGAGGTGATACAATGCCTGTGTGACAAAATAAAGTCAGGTGAGTGACATAGGCCCAGTGACGTCGCTTTAGTCTCTTACATGAGGTTGTGGGAAAACGAACGCTATGATACCATGACAATGAACCTGACAACAGACGTGGAGAGAGTCCGACATGTACAATAGGTATTGTGAAACGGGAAGACTGTTCAAAGAGAAAGGGAAACTGGGATGGGGGAAAGGAGTAAAGAAGGAAGGGAAAAGGAAAAATATATATATATACACACAAGATAGTTAAGATAGTTAAACTACTAATTTCTCTTAGTTCATTGAAAAGAAAGGTTTGTACTAATGTTGTTTGCTCAGTTTTTCATGCCTATAGCTTGTACTCTGAGCAGCTACTTTGAAGATAACAATATGCACTGTATTAACCATTTTTACTCTCTCACTGTCTTGTTTGGAAATTTTGTTTCATTGTTTTTTCTCTTTAAAGTAAAAAAGGGAGAGATGGCTACAGGGTGACTAATGCGTGGGCGGCATATACAGTGCGGATGGTGAAAAAGGGGTGATTCATATCCTGATGGGACAGAGCAGGGAAGCGCGAGGTTTCATCACGCTTCTCAGAATGGCACATGACCTAGTGCTTAGGAACTGTTTATTGCTGGAATTTTCCATTTCATGGTTTTAGACCACAGAAACCATGGAAAGCAAAGCTAGAGAAGGGGAAACTGCTGCATAAGACAACACCTCCCCCTGGTGGCAGGAGCCGGAAGTTTTCCATACCCACTTCCATGTAGATTACACAAGGGAAAACTCTTAATTGCTACCACTTTCCCTCAAACTTTCATACCTACGGCACTCCCTCCTCGCACTCTGGTTTAAGGATGTGCTCACTCAACTACTAAGAATATTCAATTATTGTATTTTTCTCTTTGTAGAGTTTTCTACGTGTGATATGAAATGCTGTAGCCGAAGAGTTGGGGTAAGATTAGTTTTAGCATTTTTGACTTGAGAATTAAAAACAGAACAATTTTAATGGTTAAAGATAAATTTCATTAAACAATTCAGAACCTAGTCTTCAGCAACTATATCTTGGGAAAAGAACGCATAGTTTATAGACTGGCAACCATTCCTGGGAAAATGATACCCTGTGTATGGCTTTTTTGGGCTGTTTCTTTTTCTCTGTAAGACACATTTTCACATATTTCTTTTTTGACTTTTTTCGTTTTGTTTGTTTGTTTTTAAAAGAGATTGCTATGTAGTCCAGGCTAGCCTAAAACTCACAGAGATCCTCCTGCCTCAGCCTCCTGAGTGCTGGGATTATAGTTAGCACCACCACGCTTGGCTTCATCTGATTTTGTTTAACCATTTATCAGCTTAGCCTAAGCATCTACCAAATACACTCAGTGTATTTGTTTACATGCTGACTCTGCTGATCATTGCTCAGGCAGGTGGTTTTTTTTTTTTTTTTTTTTTTTTGCAGTACTGGGGATTGAACTCAGGACCTTGTGCTTGCCAGGCAGGCACTTATTCCACTGAGCTATATCCCCAGCCCTTGGCAGGTGTCATTTCAACCAGTAATTCTTGAATTGGGTAAATTTGATAAAATAATTTTTATATTTCCTGCAACATGTCTTATAAAACTAATGAAAAAGCCTGCAATTTTTTTTGTCATCCTGTATCTAAATAGTTGGACTAGTAAGTAGTTAACCTGTGTAGAAGCTAAGTAATATTTTTCAGTGAGCATTGGTGGTTCAGTGGTAGAATTCTCGCCTCCCACGCGGGAGACCCGGGTTCGATTCCCGGCCAATGCAGTGCTGTTTCTCACGCCCTAGAAGCCAAGTAATTTTCCTCTAGTGGTGAATTTTTTTAGTTGTTTGTAAGTAAAACTTGTGGAAAGATATTTATAATTCTTTAGTTTTTTCACCTCTTTTGAACCTTGTGAGCCTTTGAGAAAATACTTTTCAGCACCTCTTAGTGTTTTAAAAAGTTTATTGAACTAAAAAAAATTAATGACAGTTAAGAGAACGCTGAAGCACTGGGGGAATCTGCTACTCTTTCTAACTTATTTGGGGGAAACGTAGAAAATTGCCCAGCAATGAAAATGAGGCCACATTGCGTCTCACCCCCTAATAGCCAAGTTTCCAGTAGACGTTTATTTTTTCTTTTTAAGGTGGCAAAAGAATGAAAATTAAACTTACAAATTCTCGATTACAATGCACAATCTGTGCCTATGAATATTCTGATATATTTATGGACTCTGTATACAAGGGAAAAGCCCACAAGGAAACGAAGCATCGAGTTTGTAGCTGAATGACCGCAAAACTGAGCATCATATACTTGCTTATACTGACCTCTAGCGGTTGGTATTAATAAAAACTAGCTGAGTTTGAAAATACAGCGAACCCCTGAAATTCGCGGGGATTTCATTCCTAGAGCACTTGCGAATAGTGAAAATCCGCGAATTTCAGATATGGTTAGAAACGTGTCTATAGATGCCTATTTTTATAGTTTAAACCCTCAATATGCTGTATCTCCCACAGTTATGTAATTTAATTGAACATTTTTGGCGGCATCTTAGGGCACTTTAGGACTTTAAGAACAACAAAGAGAACATTAGATATAGTCCCGCGGTACAGCAACCTGCTCAGATGCGGAATGCTGGTGCGCCTGCACAGATGGATTACAGGGCAGTTGCCAATCAGCAGCAAGGAAAACTAAATAACACTTTCCGATTGGCTACTTGTAAAACTCCCGCCCCCCAAATGCGGAGAATATTTGCGGTTTCCGTGAAACTACAGAAGTTTTCAAGAAAAATTATCAGTTAGGGTCTAAGGGAGAATCCTCAAAGGACTGATCCTGCGTGCGAACTCTGAACCATGACTTCGTGGGGTGTACTGAAGGGGAATGAAAAGTCATTCAGGTTACGAACTTTCAAGCGCAAAGTCTGGCAACGTATAAGCTACTGTCAACAAAACGATTCGGCAAAATGATGGTGAATATTTGTGTGCCGATACAAACTTTGAAGCCAACAATGGAGTGATCCTTGTTAAAATATACATAAGAGCAATTTAAAACTATTCTCGGGGGTATTTCAAATATCTTAAAGTGATCCTAATGGAAAGAAATATTAAAAGAGGAGAAATAAAATGCTTTGTATCTTAAATTTTTAACATAGATCCTTCATTTGAAAATACGAGGCCGGGTGTGGTAGCGCACGCCTGTAATCCCAGGCCTCGGGAAGTTGATGCAGGAGTATTCCCATGAGTTCAAGGCCAGCCTGGGCTACATAGTGAGTTTAAGGCCAGCCTGGACTATGTAGCAAGACCTTGTCTCAAAAAACAAAACCAAAGACAAAACAAAACAAAGGAATAACCATAAGTGTTTACATCTCGTTTTTAAAAAGTATTGTTTTATATTGGTTCTAAAAACACTACTGAGTATGAAATCTTAGGTGCACTGTTTTTCTTTTTGGTCCTGGAGATTAAACCCAGGGCCGTGTACATGATAAGTCCATGTTCAACCATGTTCTACTGAGATTTTAGTTTTTAAAATTTCAATCTCTAGGACAGCTTTGTACTCTAAAGACATTTCTAAGGGAATATTACAATCTCTTCAGATGACTTGAAACCAGCTAACATGATATTTATTTATGTTTCTGCATTTTCTCTCTCTTTCCTGTTCAGTTCCCTCTGCCACCACTGTCACTTGTGCCCATCAGATCTGATGTCCTCAAAAGTCACAAGTTTCCAAGAGAGAGAGAAAGAAGTATTTCAAGCTTCACTTCCTTTGTACCTAAGTTCTCACCACAGGAAGCCTCACTGAGGGGCTCAGTGGATCAGAATCTCAGGACTTCTGGTAGCTACATTTGGTCAAGAAACATGTATTCTTTTTTGAAAGGTAACCACCACAGACCACACCTGGATGTGGGGGAGAATTGGAGGTCCAAGGAAATAGAAGGATGGGACAAAATTGAAAGCTCTTGCTTTGATCAAAGGCAGTGTCCTTTTGAGACTTTTAAGGAAGGTGATATTCTTATAGATAGGAAGGAAGATTTTGCATGTCATGGCAGTGATAGGAGAATGGCAGAAGAGAACTCCCAAGATCTTTCATCAAGAAAGAAACTGGGTTCAGCAGCCAGAAAGTATGAACAAGATTCAGAAATGGTAGGTACCTTTCCAAGTAAGCTCCAAGAAGCCCAGCATTCAGAAATAACTTCAGCTGAGGATGAAGAGATTAGGAATGATACAAGTGATCCAAAAAGCCCTTCATTGCATAAAAGCAAAGCCATAGAACCAAACATTTTTGAAGAGTTTCCTGACCTTAAAAGTTTGTCAAATGTAATTTCTGATGGTCCCATTGAAAAGGCTCTAGAAGGCCATCCCAATATGGAAACAAACAAAATATCTATAGCAGAAGAAAGCAAAACAGAAATGAATCAGAAGATGCCTCTTGTCAACATCACTTCCCCTGGAGATGGAACCCCCAAGGAACCAGCTATAGCCAAACCAACCCTCCTAAAAAGGAAGAGCACCTTTCATAACAACAGCGCCAGCATACCTGCACACCATGAAAATGACAAACACAAGAATATCCACAGAGGTAAATTGGATTCAAAGGCCAAGACAAGTAAGAGGACATCTCAGAATTTCACAATTTCCATTCAAGCTTCCCTTAAGCCTAGTATACATAAAACTAGCATAAAAACTCAAGTTTTTCCTGCTTTAGAGCTTGTTGACCCTAGGCCTCAGCAATCACCCAAGTTTCAAAGGAGACCACCACAGACAGAAAAGAAGCAATTAACTTACCGAACTCAGAAACCGAAAAAGCAATCATTTCCTTGCATCTGTAAAAATCCAGGAATGAAAAAAACATGCGTCCCTCTCTCTGCTCAACCAACAGAGCCAAGACTACATTACCTGGATCTTAAGTATAGTGACATGTTCAAAGAAATCAATTCAACTGCTAATGGCCCTGGAATATATGAAATGTTTGGGACCCCTGTTTATTGTCACATGCGAGAGGCTGAACGACATGAAAACAAGTTTTACCGCGAGTTACATTCAGCTCCATCGGGCAGGTGTGTAACCGGTAAATGTCGGTCTTCACACAGTGAGTGGGGCTGCAGCAGCAGAACAAGACTTTCTCAGAAAAGATCACATATGAAACCACCAAAGCCTTCAGCTGCTCTTAAACAAAAGCACAAAGGTTTACTTTCTAAAGAAAAGGGCTGCAAAGCTGCAGGCAGAAACCTACAAGACACTGAAAATAGTAATGGTATTTCAGAAGCAGGCTGGCAGATAAAATCTTCAGGAAATGACTTTCTATCTCCCAAAGATGAAGCTCAGCCCATGAATTTGGCCCACACTCTTGAGGAGCCCCCTGAAAAGAGCCAGTTCCTTCCTGTTTCAGATTTATCCTTCGTTGATGAAATTGTCATGGAAGAGTCTATGGACCAAGGAGATATTTCTAACCACCAGATACTCACCACAAGCCTTAGAGATCTGCAAGAACTTGAAGAGCTACATCAGACCCCATTTGTTCCTTTAGAAAACAGCTGGACCCTGCCTGCTGAGAAGCGTTCTATCAAGTGTGTACTGCCAAAAGAGCAGAGTATAATACCTCTGGATAAAATTGATGCCAGCCAAACGTTAATGGATGATCTAGAATTTGATAGTGTTTTAGATAAGCCTAAGACACGTGCAAGTTTCTCTTTCCAAGAGAAGCAAGAGGGCACATCTTCCCCACCATATCAATATTGGGGACATTCTTTGGACCGTGATAGTTTAATAAATCAGTCAGTCACATTTCAAACATTTGGAAAAACTTTAAAGGATACAAGTTCAATTTCCCAAGAAAGTCTGGATTCAGTAAAGAGTGGAGAATTGACAGATGAACTATTAGGTTGTCTAGCTGCAGAACTTTTAGCTCTTGATGAGAAAGATAACAGCTCTTGTCAAATGGTGGCAAATAAAAGACATACCGAAAACTTAAATCTTGTTCTCAGTAGGAGAGGAAATACCAAAAAAGAAGTGGACAGAGAGATGACAAATATCACAATACAGGTTTGTATAATTAGAATCAGAGATTTCATTGGGATGGGAAGGGACCTTAGAGAAAATCTGGTTCAAGCTCCTACTTTCAAATGCGAAATCATAAACTGTAAATAATTTCGTAGTTTCTTCAAAGTCTTATTGTTTGGTCACAAGTTTCGAATCCAGGTTCCTAAAAGATGTTTTCTTGGTGGCACATGCCTGTAACCCCAGCACTCAGGAGGCTGAGGGAGGAAGATCACTGGGAGTTCAAGACCACCCTGAGCTACAAAGTGAGCTCAAGCCCAGCCTGAACTGAACAGGGGACACTGTCTCAAAAAGACCAAAAAAAAAAAAGAGTTTTCTTTATGTGGCCTTACTTCTGAAATTTAGTTTAACACTGAAATGAAATGTTGGGGTAAATTAATTTAGTAAAACTATTTACTTAAATAGGTCACTGTTTTATTCATCAATCACATTTTCAGAGCAGGTGATCATGATTAGCAAAGCAATTGAGCATTACTCTAGATGTGTTTAGGTGTTGCATAAGATGGAAAGCCATGACCATGACCTGTGAAACAGCTCACCATTTCATATGAATCATTCATGTTTTTTGGTACCGGGAATTGAACTCAGGACCTCACGCTTACCAGGCAGACACTGTGATGCTGAGCTATATTCCTGGCCCTGGGTAAGTGTATTTGAAGTATAGGGAGTATTTTGAGGGGGATTAATAGGGATGTGATTTTTGACTATAATATATTTAAATATTCACTGTATTTTTTGATCACACAAAAAGCAAATAATTATACCATACCTAGATTTATTGAGAAGGTATTTCATTTGAGTGAGTCTCATTGTATTATTTCACTTAATGTTTCAAAATAGCTCTATAAACACTACAGGTACAAATATGTCCCCATACTGTCAGTGAGGAGATTGAGGTTTAGAAGATCATGGAGGGGCTGGGGATATAGCTCAGTGGAATAAGCACTTGCCTAGCAAGCGCAGGGTCCTGAGTTCGATCCCCAGTACCGCCAAAAAGTAAAAAAATAAAAAAATAAATAAAGAAGATCATGGAGCCACATGTAGTGTTTCCAGGCATCCTAATTCCAGCTCCACACCCTTAAGCACTGCACAGCGGGGCATGTTTCTCATCCTAAATCTCCAGCTTCACTCTCAGGGTGAACTTTCTCCTTGCTTAAAGGTAGATAGGGATTTACAGAAGCTGCCAGGCTGGGGTGAGAAGTGGGTACAGTGTATGTACAGATGTGTGTCCAAAATGGGCCTACGAATGTGCCATTTCAAGTGGGAGACGCGCTAACAAGCCAGCAAGTGTAATTAAACCATCATTCCACGCTGCAAAAACTGACCTTTGTGCTGCAGGTGTGGCTCAGTGCCAGAGCACTTGCTTAGCAGGCCCCACACCCTGGCTTCAGTCTCAGCATCACAAAACAAACAACTGGCACTGACTGTTATGATGGTTTCTTTTCCAATCCAAGCAGTCCTAAATTTTGTTTTGTATAGAGAAATGAAAAAATGGGTAAGGCAGATCCGGGTAGCTTTGACGGCATGTGGACAATCACAAGGAAGGGTCTCTGTGTCAACATCCTTTTTATTTTTAAGATTCTAGTAGAGGGCCAGGGATATAGCTCAGCAGGCACAGCGCTTGCCTGGCAAGCATGAGGTCTGGAGTTTGATTCCTGGTACTAAAAAAATAATAAAAAAAGATTACTAGTAGAGGAGATCAAAATCAAAAGGTTTGGTCAAACAACTGGGGAGTGGGTCTGTTCCTCAAAGGGACACTTTCCCCCCTGACTTCCAGGGCAGTGCTTCTCAAGGTTTACTGTGAACATATTATCGTTTGAGTTGAAAACAGCCCCCAAAGCTTCACGTGTTTGGCAAGTGATTGGACTATGGGGTGGCAGAGCTATGTCGTTTGCTGTTGGTTGGAGATGAGTCCCTGAGGGCATTGATCTCCCTGTCCAGCTTGTCCCTTCTTTTGCTTCCCCACCACGCTGGCCTGAGCAGCCGTCCCCTGCCCTGCCCTCTTCCGTGCAGTCCAGCCCTGGCACTGGCAAGGCTGCACTGAAACATGAGTCAAAATAAACTCCCCTTCCTGAAGTTACGAGTGTCAGGGATTTTGTCCCAGTAACGAAGGAAGTAACTAAGACAGAACGTGAATTTCTTGGGGATCCTATTAAAATGTAGATGATGGTTCTGGGGCTTGATATTCTGTATGTCTAACAAGCTGATTCTGCTGGCTGTGCATTCTTCTCTTCAGGTAGCAAAGGTCTTCAGGATACAACTTTGTTGGTCACAGCTGCTTAAATTCTTTGTTATGGCTCTGTGTGTGTGTGTGTGTGTGTGTGTGTGTGTCTGAGAGAGAAACGGATCTGTTTTGCAAATACACACACACACACACACACACACACACTTAGGCTTGTATGTGCACATTCCTGTATGCATATTTTATGGAAATAAAGGAAAAAACTACTCATTTGAGTTTGCTTTAACCACTGTCACTTGCAGTGACACACAGGTAGGCTGAGGAGCGGGAAGGGTTTATGGTGGGAAAAAGAGAAGGCTTCAGAGGTGTCCTAACTGGAGACTGTTGATGCGGGAAAGTCAATTGTTTTAACTAAAAGTGCAATGTCCTGTGAGATTAGTTACAGGAACGTAGCTGGAATTCTGGAAATGGGGACAGAACTTAGAGAAGCTGTTATTAGCCAAGTACTGGTTATGTGGTCACCTTGGGCAATCTGGGGATCCAGGACTTATCTATCAGCAGTAAGAATAGCCATGGGCAGGTGTGTGTGAAAGGGAGACCGCTGTACTCTCCATTGCAAAGACCCGGTTTCATGATGATCTGTCTTTCTGTCTCATTTCTCCAGAGGTATAGTAACAGGTTCACAGTATATGACAGGGAGGAGAAATTTCTGACCTCGAATGAAAAGAGAATGTTTTCTGAAAATAGTTTAAAGCATGACGACTCTATCCTGTGGACCAAGGGTGAGATCCTCGGGAAGGGAGCCTACGGCACAGTAAGTTAAACCAGCACTCCCAGCCCTCCTTGACCTTTCGTTTCCCTCACAGTGCAGTGTTCTCCCTGCACTCCTTCTGCCCACACTCTTACATAAAGTTCTTTTGGATGGAGCTAACAGAAAACCCAAAAGCAACTGGCTTGAAGGAAAGATGTTTGTTCTTTTATGCAGCTAAAAGGTGTGGGGTTGGTCTGGGCCTGGGCACAGATGGTTTCAGGGATCAAACCATGTCTTCAGGATTTCTTTATATCCAACTGGCCCTTGTTTTTAGGCTTCACATGGTGGTTTAATGCCCATTGCATTTCTAACCTCTCATTATTCCAGGTTCAAATCCCATGGGGGAAAAAAATCTCTTCCTTCAACAGCTCAGTATGAAGTTGGGAGAATCATTGCTGGGTGGCAAAACCAAAAGTTGTGGTTTGTGTTCTGAAAATTGTGTAAAAGGCCATCTAAAGTCTGAGTGGTTTTGATAGTATTTACATAAGTGAATAAAGACTGACCCCCTCCCCCAGATAAGATAAAATCCTTACAGATAAAATCCTACTTGGGAATATTGCAGGAATCCGTGAGGTTGTGTCAGCAGGGTCCTAGGGTGCTGTGAATCTTGAGATTTTTTCTAGGTTCTTGTTGTCCTGAACAAAAGAATTAGTCAAGATATGTGCCAAAAGTAGTGAGGTTTAACATTTGTTAAAGCAGGAAAAGATGCTCTGCAGGGTGAGAGCAGCCATGGAGTTAATGACAGCCATCTTTGTATCTCCCCATTCTGATATCAGATCTAGGTCTTTCTATCAAAAACCCACTCGATTTCATGCCAGAAGAATTCAAGATAGCATATTCTGACTGGTCCCAGTTGAGGCTTAGGCGCTTGTGTCCTGGATCTCTGTGATTGACTGGTCATGCCCACTTGCCCAGCCAGCTGACCACACTTCAAACTCCTGGTTCATGCGGAAGACACCAAGCCACTGAGATAACATCATGAGGATGGCTACCAGGACTTGCTTCCTTTCTGCAGGAAGTGTTAGAACTAACCTACACTTCTTTCATGTATTCAGTGAGGGGCTTTTTAAAACCACTATCTGATGTAATGATCACAGAAATATGTGAGGCAAATATAGTTATCTGTTTTACCATACCCAGTTTGACTTTATTTGAGGTGAAAAAAATTACATAACTTACCCAAAGTCATATAGTTGGGGAAAGGTAAAGGCAAAGTTATATAGTTGTAATCAATCCAAGCTACTCAACTCCAAGCCAGTATGATATTCACTTACCACGCTTCTTGTCTTCACTGAAATAGAAAATGTGCTTCAATATTTTGCATTTAGATGGGGATGTAGCAAGTGTTTGGGGGAAGGGAAGGTGAAATGCGACAGGAAGCATTTTGTGAATGTGTTACTCTATCATTTAAATTCAATAATAAGGTATTTGTTTGCTTTTAGGTCTACTGTGGTCTCACTAGCCAAGGGCAGCTCGTAGCTGTAAAACAAGTAGCTCTGGATACCTCTGATAAATTGGCTACTGAAAAGGAGTACCAGAAACTTCAGGAAGAAGTAGATTTGCTCAAAACATTGAAACATGTTAACATTGTGGCCTATTTGGGGACGTGCTTGGAAGAGAACATTGTAAGCATTTTCATGGAGTTTGTTCCTGGCGGCTCAATCTCTAGTATTATAAGCCGTTTTGGGCCATTGCCTGAGATGGTATTTTGTAAATATACCAAACAAATTCTGCAAGGCGTTGCTTATCTCCATGAGAACTGTGTAGTACATCGAGATATCAAAGGAAATAATGTTATGCTAATGCCAACTGGAATAATAAAGCTGATCGATTTTGGCTGTGCCAAGCGTTTGGCCTGGGCAGGCTTAAATGGCACTCACAGTGACATGCTGAAGTCCATGCATGGAACTCCATATTGGATGGCCCCAGAAGTTATCAATGAGTCTGGCTACGGAAGGAAATCAGACATCTGGAGCGTTGGTTGCACTGTGTTTGAGATGGCCACAGGGAAGCCTCCACTGGCATCCATGGACAGGATGGCTGCCATGTTTTATATTGGAGCACACCGAGGGCTGATGCCTCCTTTGCCAGACCACTTCTCAGAAAATGCAGCTGACTTCGTGCGCATGTGCCTAACCAGGTAAGAACTAGAAAACAGGAAGAGAATAAATGCCCGGACTCCAAGCAGTTGATGTTCCCTTGGAATTTGTGGCCCATTAAGTGCTGTTTCTGTTAAAAAAAATCAAGTAGAGAGTGATTTTGTGCTGAAAGTAATCATGACGAATTGCACTGGGTGACTGTCATTTTTGTATCGGGTAAGGGGGGCGGTACTTCAAGTAGATATTGCCCCCATTAAATGTGTTAATCAGGTTCTAACAATAATTCCCCAAATTGGGGGTTTGCAAAATTTGCTAAAGATCTACTTATGTATCAATGGGAATATGGAGCTAGAACTCAGCCATTTAAATGAGACTGATGCAGAACATTCTAAAATCACTCAGTGTTTTACATTTAGTTGCAATGCACAGAAGGCTAAGACTCAATTTCCTGCCTTCCAAAGAAGTGTGCTTTCTTATCCTTAGATGCAAAATTCCAGCACCTAACCTTTTAGCAAGCACATATGACACGGACACCCTCACTCCCTGGGGTTCATTTTGACTTTCTGACTGAATCTCAGAATACACAGGTCTCCTTGTCTGCTAAGAAATGTGTCCCTCTGTCTCCTCCCAGCACACACAGTCAGTCTGTCCTGGTTGATTTCAGGATGAACACATGGACCATGGCAGGAATATGAACTTCAGGGATGTAGTTCTGGACACTGCTAAATGCAGAAAAACCTTAGATGTCTCAGTGTGGATTTTGTGAACAGAGCCTCAGGCGTAGAACTGCTGCTGTCCCTGAAAACAAAAAACCAAACCACAGAAGGGACATAATGGCACTGGGGATGTCGTATGGACCAGTACTGGATGTGATCCGTCTTAGATTTAAAATTACAGCAGTTGTTTTGCTTTGAGTTTAACAATTATCTATTATTGACTCACAGTCTGAAACCATCTGACCATTCTCATTTTTTTCAAGTTATTATTATGTACATAAATAGAGCTTTAGTGAGAAGAGTGGAATATTTTATAACTCTCCTTTTGAATCCTTGATTCATAAAAAAAATACATAATTTGTGCTGCTAAAAAATCAGAATTATGGAGGTTAAGTGGATGGCACATACAAATTGCTTACCAGTCTATGGGGCACACAACTAGGACTCTTTAGTGAATAATCATGAGGAAGAACACTAACACATTTTAACTAGTGACACTTACACACATACGTAATTACCTCCTGAAATTCTACAGCAAAGACCCTAAAGACTCCTGCATCCCCCAGTGCTGAGGCAGGAGTAGGTTGGATGGCAGATCAGATGCCAGCATACTGAAGGGCCAGGAATAGACACTGTTTGAGACTAGACGACAAGTTAGGAATCCAGAGTTTAGACTTTGATGGCAGAAGCAGTGAGACTATAGAATATACCAGAACATTTTAGAAGGTGAATCAAGACTTGATCATGGAGAAGAATGATAGGATTTCCTTGGTTTTTTGTTTTGTTTTGTTTTTTGGTCTTTTTGAGACAGTGCCGCACTATGCAGTTCAAGCTGGCCTTGAACTCACAACGATCCTTCTGCCTCAGCCTTCTGAGTGCTGGGATTACAGGCGTGAGCTACCACACCTGGCTGACTTCATGGTTTTGAGTGTGAATAATGGGAGAAATAGACGTGACAGAATAGGGAAGGGAAGTTGAAAAGCCTCTTGCCTAAGAAGACAGTTGGAGCTCCAGAACGCAATTACATTGGAGGTACAAACCCAGCTACTTGGGAGAGTGAGTCAGGAGGGTCAGGAGTGAAGAGGCCAGGCCCGGCAACTTACTGAGATACTGCCTTACCAACCAACCAACCGACCAACCAACCCCATCAAAAAACAGAGGTAGGCATTTAAAAGTGCTTATAGGGACGAGAAGTATAGCTCACTGGTAAAATGTGTATTTAGTGACCATAGGGCCCTGAATTTAATTTCCAGCACCAGGTAACAACAAAATCTGTAGGTTGTTAGTGTTGAAAACATTAAGACTGAGAAAAATATTTTTGAACGTGCACAAGGAGAAAAATAATATGCATGAATCCAATCTAGCATGTAAATGTGAGTGAGGAAAGGAGCAGGCCAAATGAAAGAGGGAATGAGGAGTTTCTCAAGGTGGAGAATCACAGTAAGTTCTGTTTCAGACGGGGGGAGGAGTGAGCATTTCACATGCTACAGATGACAAGGAAGATGAGTTCATTAGATTTGCTTAATTTCAAGAGGATGATTCCAATAAGCAGTAGGTCCAATGGTAAGGATTTAGGGGCTAACAAATGTTGAGGGGGAAAGTAGGACTGAGGATGTCTCTTAGTGATAGAGTATGTTAGCATGCACAAAGCCCTGAGGTTAATCCCCAACATCGCCAAACAACCAACCAAAAACCTCACTAGGTTTGTCACATTATGGACATTTGCAGGGAAAAAGTAGAACAGCTATTCAAAACAAAATGTCTAAGGATGGTTAGTGGTAAAGTGTTTGCCTAGTGTGTGAGGCCCTTGGTTTGATCCACAGTACTCTGCAAAATGAAAAGGCAATTTAACCAAGAGAATGTCTTTGAAATAGACCACTGCAGCTGTTGACTGTTTCAGCAGTTCATTTGACTGGCTTACAGAGTGATACATTTCCAAAAGATTTTTATTTTTTGTCTTTTTGAGAAAGGGTCTTGCTATGCAGTTCAGGCTGGCCTTGAGCTCACTTTGTAGCCCAGGCCGGCCTCGAACTTGCAGTGATCCTCCTGCCTCACTGCAGGGAGCTGGGATTACAAGTGTGTGCCACCATGCCTGGCCTCAAAAGATTTTAATTTCTTGAAGAAAAACTTAAAAGTGCAGCAGTACTGATCAACTATCCCTTTAATTTATGCTCAACCAAGAGCGCTCAAAATGGTATTATTCCAATAACCAAAGCACATTTTAAAAATCTTTATGAAATTATTTGTGGTACTGGGGACTGATCCTAGGGTCTAGTGGGTGCTTGGCACACACCAGCCACTGAGCTACACTCCAGTTCTTTTGTTTTGAAGCAGTGTGTCACTAGATTGCCCCTGTTGGCCTGTTAAGATAAATGGTGGAAGAAAACAAAGGTACGAGCTCAACAGGACAGGTGCATTTCAGAGCAAACCCGAGAGGCCACTCTGGCACGGAGGTCAGGTAACTCTCCTGTAGGCTAGGTCTTCTATAGGATCACGGGCACAAATGGGGACTATGAAAGGGAAAAGCCAAAATAGGACTTCTGAAGGAGAGAGTTCAGTAAAAAGCTGTGGCTACCTGCCACAGACAAAGCTAAAGAACATACAGGGAGTTGAGTTGCTTGTCATGAGCAAGGCTGATTAATGACAGGAGTCATGGGTGTGTTCACTGGGCCTTATCAACCCATCAGACATCCTTAGCATGCTGATACATGAGCATGGCAGAGGGCAAGGGCAGTCACATTCCTTCACCTGTAACTTTCAATCCTCCTTCCATCTTCTGATTAGCAGGGAATACAGGTATGTTCCATCACATTTGGCTTTTTTTTTTTTTTTGGTCTTTTTTCAGACAGGATCTCATTATACAGTTCGGGCTGGCCTTGAGCTCACTTTGTAGCCAAGGCTGGTCTCAAAATTGCAACAATCCTCCTGCCTCAGCCTCCCGAGTGCTAGGATTACAGGCAGGAACCACCATGCCTGGTCTACATGTCTACTTTTTAATCTTTTCAATTCTGGCTTTTATTTTGGTGGGGAGAAAGAAATCTTGCTACGTAGTTCAGGCTGGCCTTGAACTCCTAGCAATCCTACTGCCTTAGTCCTGAGAGTGCTGGGATTACAGGTGTGTGCCACGATACCTGGGCTTAAGCCTGGACCCTTAATACTCTAAATCCTAAAAGTAAATCTAATGCTAAGTGCTTATTGTACTGTACCATCAAAGTGTGAACTCTAACTATAAATTATACCCCAAATTGAACAAAGTGCAATAGAAAAGTCTAGGTTTTAATCACAAGTTTTTGAATCCCTGCTGTGCCAGTGTTGAAATGCTGCATATACAATTTCTCCAGGTGAAGTAGGTATTATTTCCATTTTCCTGATGAGGAAGACTTCAGATTACACAGCTGAAAACTGAAGCCTGGACTCAACTCAACTTTGTTGGATTGTCAGTAGTTGTAGTTCTATCTTTTAAAACCTACATTTGAATTAAGTAGATCTTGGCAGTCACTTTACAGGGTGCCACTTCTAACGTTGTTTCCCCTTTCTAGGGACCAGCATGAGCGACCTTCTGCTTTCCAGCTTCTGAAGCATTCTTTTTTGAAGAGAAATCAGTGAATATGCAAGATTCTTCCTAGGGCCATATAAACATGGTTACTACTTACTTGTGGAGAATGAAGGTTGAGATCCTTGTTTTCCTACTGGAAAGTCAAATCTCTTAACCAGATTCTGCAGTGTCACTAAAAATTTTACATATTAGCATCCTCAAGCTTGAGGTATTACTCATAAGAGTAATATTTTAAATAATGAGAACCTATTCTGGTGTTTACAGTTTTAATTAGAAACTATAACCTCTATTGCTTTATATATTTCCTTTAATTTCTGGCCTTTTTAAAGTTTTCCTGTTATTACGTTTAAATAAATTGTATAAAGAACCTGTATTATTTTGCATGGTGAGTGAATACACTTAATTCTTGCAAAGGAGACTGTAAGGTGGGAAGGTAAATTAAGAGATTCTAGATGGTCTTCAGCAGTAGTCTTAACCTTAAGAATTCCAGAAACCTCAAGGCCTAACAGGAGCTAAAGGCTTTGGGATTCTATCCAACTATCCAGAAGTCTCCCAATAAGTTGGAATACTTAAGGTGGTGTCCTAAACTCTGGCTGCTTCCCAGGTAAGACAGTCACAGTATGATTTGACAGCTTTTACTTCTTTGCAGAGTAAACCAGGTCCTGACCACATGTGCAAAACTAGTTAAGACTAAACTGGCTGGTAGGACTTTTGCCTGATCTCCTAGAGGGAGGGTGAGTCAGCATAAAAACTTTTCAATGGACTCTGTCCACTATCTAAATGAAGGTGGTATTTGTTGAAGTCACTTCTGAAACACTGTAAGAGTGGTTAAAATTCTTACCACTCCTTCCAAGTTTGACTGTTTTTGGTAAGGTCTTCATGGCTGTGGATTTGCCCGTGAAATCTGACACCTCCTGATTTAAGCCGTATTGGCTGCCATCACAAGGTGACACATGCACTCTAACACTAGTATCCGGTTTCGTCAAAATTAATTTTTGAGAAGAAATGTAGTCCAGATAAGGTAAAAATGTTTTCTCTCATTTGTGCATTAAAAAAAAAATTGATGCAAAAGTATCCTTATTTTACTCATTTGAGTATCAGTATGACCTGAAATAATGTAATTTCACTGTAAGGGTAAAAGAAATCTACAACAGTAGCCCATGCCTGTAATTTCAGCATTTAGGGAGGCTGAGGGAAGATTACAAACTCAAATCCCAGTAGGGAAGCTGCTGAGTTCTGAAGCAATTAACTATGTTCAAGTGTATTAAACCAGGTGGGGAAAGGGCAGGGAGACGTGTATACACAAATCAGAGTTAATAGGCACAGGAAGTTGGTTAAACAAATCTAACCTTCTACTGATAGAGCACACTGAACATAACTTTGAAATATTAAAGAGAATCTTCAAAACAGGGTTCAGGACAGGCATCTAACTGGTAGGTGGGAATTGGGATTGCCACCCAACTTGTACAACTTTTAAAGCTCTTTTTCCTGCTGCCTTTCACAGGTTTATAGTTTATTAAGGAAACCAGGTACCTTCTCAAGCTTACTCTGAACAAAATACTAGAGACACAGTAAACAAAGGCAGAGGTCCAGTCAGTGACTCTGAGTACTTTAACGGCGTGCAAGGCCTTCCGTTGTCTACTTGGCAGTTACACCGCCCCCCCCCCCCCCCCGTATTACCCCATTTGCCAGGCACAACTGCCCTCTAAAGAGCTCATTTTATTACTTTTAAGTACTCCTTTATTCTTTGGCCAGCTCAACCAAAGAAAATTTAACTTCCAGGTAAAGTTCTAAAAAGCAGGCAGGCCAGCAGTATTCATGTTTAACCTCCGTTGGCCCTTACACTGTGGACATTTCTCGGTGGCTGAATTAGTGGACACAATAAAGCGAAGTGCACTCTGGAATATTGGAAGTTGTGTAGTATTCCACATCAACCCCCTCCTACATGACCACTACAGCAAGCAGGCCCTCCTTCTGTAGTAGAATGAAGAGCTCCATTTGCTCAAGGAGCAGCCCAAACCTCTATCAAGTGCTAGGCCCAGTTAACTTTTCCTTTACAAGAATTACTTCTGCTTAAAGTGAAATTTGCATTTAAAAATGCTTTCAATCTACTGATAACACTTGTGTGCCCCCCCCCGTGGCCCACTTGCCCTTTTAAAAACTGTTATAAAATAGTGAAAATCTATAGATGAATTCATCTGTAAGACAACACTAAAGAAAACAACCCTGGGTACATGGCCGGACATCTGAAAGACAAACAGGCTGCTTGTTTTCATTTCATGGCAACATGGTGAAAACGTCCATTACTGGGGATATTTTGGGAGGTGGTGGTTGGAGAGGGAATAGGTGGCCTATACAGTAGGGCTAAGACAAAACTTTTAAAATACTGAGAACAGCAGGAGAAAAAAAAGGGGAACAATAGACTTGGATGAATTTGGTTAAATGGAATTAGACATTCCTGATTTAATGACCAAATTATGGTTCTGTTGTTAAAGGAGTTGGTCACTAAATGAAGAACTGTGTATATTATGTACATTACAATATTCAGAACAAAGAAATGGCCAAAGGGAACTATAACTCGAGATTTGCACAATTCTTACATGTAGTACTGTAATGTGTAGCAGAAACATATGGTACTCCATAGTACAATCAGCAAAACTGCAGTATTGTACTGGACTACAGAAAAAGTATCACCAACACGATCTTATTGTAATTAAAGAATTAATTTACATCTAGGCTTACATGAATGCATTTTTGAGATCACTTTTGCTGCTTTTATGAAAAGTTAACTGCAATTAGCTTTCATTTTCTTTCACATGGAAAACACGGAATTCAGTAAGGAGGAAGTTGGAGAGGGCACCCAATATCAAAAGGGTGTACTATTAACAAAGCTTTATAGAGAAGGAAATGAAGGTATAAAATCAAATAACTGATCCAAGGTGGCTTCTCTACTAAGGTTTTGGGCTGAGAATGGAATGCGACCATGTACAGTGGTGCAATGGTTCACGAACTTAATTATTTCCACGATTCTGGTCAAAAACCAAACTGGACGAGAACTGAATCAAAATCAATGGTTAAGTTCAACATTGATATTGAAATCTTACCTGGTTCTTGTTCAATTTGTTTTGCAACCAGAATTGTGGAAAAAATTAAGTTCATGAAATGAGGTACCACTGTAATCCAGAAGCTGTACTCTAAGACAGTATGTCACTTGGATGAAGAGTCAATTGTATTAGAGACCAGGTTTCCCACATTTTCCCGGGGACTGTGTTACTTCTGACTCACGTTAACAAGACATGTTAGAGCCTTGGATTTATGTTAATAAACACATTTTATTAATAATTCCTTATATATGAGAAGCTCAAATTCAATGACTAATTCATGCCAGTACACACATACGCCTGTTCTGGTTTTTCTATCAGCAGACATCCCATTCAGTTGTCCTTGGGGGGTTCTGAGTACATTTAGGAAACAGAATTCCAGTCACCGTTTACAACACATTAGTATTTGTGCAGTATTCTAACCAAGTGAAGCTGCGTGAAAAACAAACACATCTTTAAAAATAGAATCGTCCTCTAAGAATGGACTCTTCAGCATTAGTAGGCAAATCAAATTAAACTACTAAATAGAAATGTCAATACACAGGCTTTTAAGTAAGGTTTCTGCTCAATACTTGGAAATGAAATTAGCCCTCAGGAATTTACTTTTGGGATTAATGGGTCAAAGTGAACATGTTAAATTACAATTATGAGACAAAAACTGCTCCTAGCCACGCAACCTGCACTGTATCTTGCTTATCAACCTACTCAAAGAATATGGCAGGCAAAAAGATGATGGTAAATTAAATTATGCAACAGAAAGTCAGAGACAAAAGCAGGCTGGTCCCAAATTGACACACAAAAAATGAAAGCATGCTAAAATGCTTTTGAGCATTTCAGTTCCACTGGCAAGATCATCTTAGTTGTAAGAACAGATGTTTCAAATTTTGCTTACAAAATAAACAAATTTCAGCTAGGCATGGTGACACCCATCTGTAATCCCACCACTCTGGGAGGCTAAAGCAGTAAGATCACAGGTTTGAGCCCACCCTGGGCAATTTAGTGACTTGTTGAGATCTGGGTCTTTTAAAATAAAAAGAGGGATGGGAAAGTGGCTGTGTTCAATCCTATTAAAAAAAAAAAAAAGAGCAAACTTCTAACAGTTTACATCTCTTATCAGCTGATTGCAATCAAACTGCCCAATGATTTCTCATGTAGGTATGAATTCTCAAACTAACATGTTGATATTATAACTTTGTTCCCTAACTGGACAGGTGACAAAATGTACTGCTTTTCAGTGCAAAAATCTGTCTGAATCAGTCTATTTTAAATAAATGGGCTTGAACTTAGTTAACTGAAGTTTCTGCAGAGGCTGGGATTTGTTGACTCTTTCTCTGGCTCTGGTCAGTGAATCTTACTGCTTCGCATGAGAAAGACTGTACAATGAAGAGAACTATCAAATCAAGGACCCTTTATAGTAAGAGCTTGCAAACCTCTACCAGCAAAGAAAATGTAAACAAGTCACCTAGCAAGGTAAGCACAATGACAGGTGAGAAAGTTTGTTTTGTTCAGACAAAATTGGAGACGGTGGGCTGGGAATATAGCTCAGTGGCACAGAGCCTGCATGGCAAGCCAAGGTTGAGTTTGATTCCTGGCACCAAAAGTAAAAAGGAGATGGTGTGACTAGAACGTCACTATCTTTACAGGTGGTAGGTACTATGTTAGAAATAAAGCCCTAGTTTCACGAATGAAAAACCTAGTATGTCTGATCAATCAGGGGGGTATACCATGTTTAATACTCATGCATATATAAGCAGTTGTTTATTTCTAAGGTTGGTTAAGGAATATACACAAATTATCAAATATAAAAGAATATGTGCTTAAAACTTTAAGGCAAGGTACTGGTAACGAAGAAATCTCTGACACTGGTTCTCTGAAGCAGACCAACTGCAGGAGTTGTTTTTTAAGGTCAGAGGTCAGGTCAACAAAGTCAGGTAACCTAGTAATTATGAGCTGTCAGTACAAAGTAACATAAGCACCACCCTGGGACATTCCTTAAGAAACCCTACACCATGGCAGAAATTTTCTTTACATGCTTCCGAATAACTTATATGAATTTACACAGAGGGGTGATGCTTCCGAATAACTTAAATGAATTTAGGGGGAAAATGAAAAATTTAGCTGCTTTCAAAGAGAAACCAGGGTTGGATGCTATGATTTTTCAGTACAAAAAACCTGCAACTAGAAAACTCTGCAAGGGCTTAACCACTAATGCATATTTAACCACTACCTTGTTTTGAAAAGTAGAACTCTGAGAATGTTTCTGTGAACACGTCTTTGCTTTGGTTCTGAAATTACATTTTAAAGTGGCTAAGGCAGTATTTAGGGGACACAGCTTGATAGTGAGAACTAGCTGAAAGAGGTAGAAGCAAGCCTTTGTTTGCAGTGTGCTTCTTCACAAAGGTGCAAATCTGTGATCTAGGGAAAAGACAACTTAAAAATGAATCACTCTTTTATAAGATGTTTAAAGATAATGCTTTTTAATATTTCAAATATTTTTTAAAAATCTCATAAAAATGTATCACCTTAACAGTACTTTGCACATGTGGAATTTCAAACCTAAGTTTGATATTATTTTGGCTTATTTATGGCTACTTACAAGAAGACTCACAGTAATGTCCATTCATCTGAGTCTTTTTCTTTGGTAAAGCCTAATGGGACCAGGCTGATGAAGTATTTTATGCAAGTAAGATGGTTTAAGTAAACTCATGGTAATATGAATTATAAGGGTTTTGTTTAATGGCAATGAAACTTGAAAGGATTTCTGCATTTATCCCCTTTGTGGTTTTGGAAGCTTAATATCCTTTTCAGAGGTTAAAGAGTTTGAATAGCTCACACAATCCTGTAAAAATCACGACTGACTCCCCTTTAATAAATAAAGTCATTGTAAAGAATTACATTTACAGAGTGAAAAGTTAATACATAGCATTTCAAATTCAATTCTGGAAGTACTAATAAGTACTGACCCATAACAATATACACTAGCTATCTTTTTAACTGTCCATCATTAGCACCAATAAAGATTCAACAAAATTACCTTTATTCCCACATTTCAAAACAATTCTTCAAATTCTTAGTGAGTTTAACTATAGTCACAGACCTTAAATATTCACATTGTCTTCTATGTCATACTGAAAATAAGTTTACTACTTTTCTGCATATTCTTTACAAAATCTTATTAAAATTCCTGGTATTATCCCCAATTATACAGTAGCACAACCACCCTATATCATTTCACATGATAGCTCTGTAGAGGTTTCACATCTAAAACACCTATATTACCAAGAACACTACCCTTCCCTCCCTCCATCTTGCCCTCAGCTTAATTCTATACTAGTCCTTGGATCATGTACCACTGTAAAAGTGTAACTGCATCAAAATTACCATATTTATGGATACAATATTATGCCATACAGAGCAACAAAGTTACATATAATGACAAAGATTACTAATATTATGCAAGACAAGAACAAATGTGAGGACATGCTACCTAGGTAAAAGTCCCTAGAAAGAGGCTCCTAGTATACCAAGTTCAAATAACA
Source organism: Dinomys branickii (assembly GCA_004027595.1). NCBI lineage: Eukaryota > Metazoa > Chordata > Mammalia > Rodentia > Dinomyidae > Dinomys > Dinomys branickii. Next base: position 124,296 of record PVLD010001543.1, on the reverse strand, counting down.
TCGATGAAATAATACACAGTTATCTTAGATAACTGCTAAATAAAAGTAGAGCACAGATTAAACTCTATTATTTACAACCACAACATATTTGAGTAAAGTTACAATTGTGCATGTATCAGTGGCTTTGTAACAAAAATAGTTCATTTGCAGCGGAAAAATTAAAGACAGTTTTCAGTTCAATTTAAGTTGAATCCAACCCAACTCGGCATTTGAAAGCTCCAAGATGGTTTACCACAGAATGAAATCAAGATTAGCTAGCAGACAAGAACCATACCACTGGTACCTAAAACAAAACTTAAACAAGTTAAAGTCTATCATTCAATCAGGAGTCAGATGACTGTGCAAACTTTACCTTAACAGGAATATACTGAGATGTGCAAACAAATGTAAAACCTCCACTAGTAGTTTGCCTGGAGGCTGACGTTCTTATTCTACAGAGCTTCCTGATAGCAACCATAAGCTATAAATACAGGTACAATGCACAGTCAGTGATCTTTTCTTTTTATTTATTGTTAGAATATAAAAGAATTAAAAGAGCATAGGTTTCATTTCATTTTGATAAGGAAGACTGCATTTACCTGAAAAAGAAATATGACATCACACACAAACACGCTTCGGGGAGGAGAGTATTTAAGAACATAGTATCCTTCTGAACGCTAAAGGAAAAGTGATCCCTGTTTACTGTTAAAATACGTAGTGTTAAAGTTCTTTAAGGAAAAAACTTACTAATTCTTCACTATGTAAGTTTTTGTGAATTTAATTTTCAAATCACAGTAATCCACATAATTATTAACAGCGGTTTTATACTGCAATAAGCCAACAAACATTGAAATGCACTTCACATCAAGAGTATGTAAACTTTTTTTTTTTTTTGCTGCTTCTTCAAGGCTTCAGAAAGTTAGGGGCCATTTCAGCAGCCAATCCGCTCAGAACCTCTGAAGGCCCAGACTGAGCGCCCCGTGGGGACAGGACCAGGCGCAGCACTGCATACTCATCTGGTCGTGAAGTGCCCTCTTCAGCGGCTTCCAGTAAGGCCTAGAGTTTAAGGGTAACATGAAAAGTGCCACCTTTTTTCAGATTAGTGATGGACTCTGACAAGAGAAAATAAAGTTATTCTGTATATTGTTATACTTACAAGCAGCTCCAATCCTGAGTATTTATGGTAATATCTAAACATACAAAAATGTATGTACATTTTCCTCCACTTTCTTGTAAACAGTTGTCAGTATACTGTTTTATCCCTTTATCATCGAAACATGCAAATCATACATACAAGTATAAATACACAAAAGAAAACAATTTTCACTCATTCAAAAGCCAAGCAAGAACAAAAAATAGCTACAGTATTCAAATTATAAATAATGAACGTTTGAGGCATCTTATATTCCTAGAAGCAGCCAGCCATTCACCCTAATGTTCTTAGCTGCAATTGCAGAAATACTGAGTTTTGCACCTTCCATGCTTTTACAGTATTTATAACACTATATGTGGAGATAAAGACTTGTTTACTATAATCTCTTCTTTTCAAAATGAAGAATAAAGCAGCACTTACAAATATTGAAGCAGTGGCAGAAACAGCAGGTGTACCACTGCTAGATCAGGAGGAAGTTTTCCATTCTAACAATTTTTAAATTAAAAAAGTAAAGGAGAAATTGACCTAAACAAATGATTACATGTTCATCCCTTGGGCACTTAACAGCGAGTCCAGCATGTCGAATGTGTCTTTGTAGTCCAAATGCTGGCTGTTTGTACTGTACTCGTGATTGGCATCAGGTCCGTTGGTCTCCACTGGCTTCTTGTCCAGTTTCACGAGGGTGCTGAGATGTCCGTAGCCCACCTGGTATGTGACAGGGGGAGGAGGGGGTAAGGGAAGGTTAAAAACAGAGTTGTGAGAGGATATATACTGCTTAACAGAGGAGGAAGAACTAGATGAACTACCTGAACTTTTGGAACTTTTGCTCATTTTGGAGTGATGGTTGTGAGAGGCATCATTGATATGCAGCTTCTTCCTTGAAGAACTGGAACTAGAGGAAATGCCATCACTGCTCAGGCCAACCGGACTCCTCAAAACAGTGGGTGGTATTCCATCAGCACTGTGTTTACTGCCACTGCTGCCACCACCACTGTGCAAGTGGGGATGCTTGTGGCTGCTGGTGTGGTGGCGGTTTGCAGGGTGCTCCTTGTGCTTTTCCTTATGGTCTCTGCTAATATGTGGGCTTGAATGCTTGCTCTTCCCACTGCCTTCATCGGAAGAGCTGTGTCTTTCTGAGGATGAAACTTTTATCTTCATCTTCAGTTCTTCTTTGCTGGTGCCTTTATCAGTAGGTGGCAATGGAATTCGTAATTTCAGTGATCCGCTCTTTTCCTTTTTCTCTGCCATGTACTTTTCAGGTTTTTCAGTATTTGCGATGGGAATTTTCATTTTAATGGGAGAAGTTACAGAACTGCTGCTCGCTGCCTGTGACTGCACATGTTTGTGTTGCTGTTCTACCTGGGCAGCTATGTAATGGTCCCTTACATCAATATCAAGAGTTTCTAGCTTACGTTTTTCTCTGTATTTATCTAAAGACATTTTCTGAGGAATAACTCCAGGAGTGGCAGAAACTGGACCATGGTGTTTAATGCCCCCTGCTTTGTGAGTATATTCTTGTTTAACAGAAGAATGGTCAGAAACTTTGTCAGGTCTGTGATGCAATCCTGAATGCAGGGATACAGAAGGTCCCTGTTGGAAGTTGATGTTGTACTGGCTACCAGACAAAGATGCCTCCTGTTTCTGTGAGTATATTGGTTCTGTCCTTGCTGATTCTTGATGCTGAGGCCATTCTTTGTGTGACGATAAACCATATGAGGTACCGGGCATTCCTGTGGCTAGCATTGACAAATTATCAGCTGCATGGCTGTCCGGAACAGAAATATTTCCTGAATTTAGAGGTACTGGCGCAGGAAATGCAGAAGTAGATGGCTTCTGAAAACTTGGGTTTGTAGGTACACCAGTGACACTATCTACTAAGATGGAATTCTGGACCAAAGATGAACCAAGAAGTGGTGTCTTTGCTACTTGTCCATCTACTTTTGGTTTCTTATTAACCGCCTGATCAGCCTATGTAAATAAAACACAGAAGAAACAGTAACAGCACAGGGATTTAACGTAAGCTTTTCTGCTTATAGACATTCTATTTTAAATACATGAAAATAAAATCACCCGGGGCTCAAAGTTTTATGCTGCCAGTAAATAAATATCTTAATTTGGAGGTGTAACAGAAGGCTTTGAAAGCACTGGTTTTAGAATTAAGAAACAAATTAGATCTTGGCCCATCATTTGAGACAGTAATTTGTCTAGACTATAGCTTATTTATAAAACAAAGATAGTATTTCTATCACAATCACTGAGATTTAAAAACAAAATGGATAACACTTAGAAATTCTATTGGATACAGTAACTTAATAAACTATGAACATATGTAGTTTACAGAATAATGCTTTTAGGAACACTGAAAAAAAAGCTATTAAACACATAATTTCAAATTAACTATATAACTGTTAGGTAAGTGACAAACTGATTCTATTAAATCCTGCCAATACTCTTACCCTCCAGTTTCGAATCCTCTTCAACCTACTAGGCGTTTTCTCCAATATTTGTAGAAACTCATGTGTTAGCTCTAAAAATAAAATTTAAATTTACAACTTAGAAGGTATCTTTAGGTTTTAATTTTTCTCAAGTGGATGATATTAAAAAGGAGCCCTGTAAGCTCATCTCTATTATAGTGGCACCTCAGTTCACAAACTTAACTCTCTCCATGATTCTGGCCACAGAATCATGGAGAGAAATAAATTTGTGAACTGAGATGCCACTGTATTATTAACCTTTGTTCAATTTTTAGCATATGCAGAAGTGGATTATCTGTGTAACCCAGTGTGTCAAGCATGCTAGGCATGCACTGTGCCAAAGAACTATACCAGCCCCTAAGCTGGGTCCTTTTTTAAAAAAGCACTTCCTCTTCTGATTTTACTTGCATATTTAGAATCTATGAAAAATCTGAGAGTATTAAAAGTATACTCTCCCCCATTAAAAAAAAATCTCTATTAGGTAAGTAATACAGTAATATTATGCTGCCAGTAATTATAGTATTGTTGTAGGAAAGAATCATCCAATGGATCTTTAAAGTTATTGAGAAAGCGAGTACAAAGGAGTTTTAGAATAATCTCAGTATCTTCCCTGAGATTATTTATGAATTACAAAGATAACAGCAGTAACTTTAGGGCTGAGAGGCTCACCACTTACTGAAGTGATCACCACTAGCAGTGAGATGTACCCACACAGCGTGCTCTGCTCTATTACGTACCAGACAGGGTGTAACCTACTTCTGCAGCACTCTTACCCAAAAACCCCAAGTTCAATTTAGTTATGAGAAAACATCTGAGAAGCCCCAAACAAGAAATGCTCTGTAAAACAGTGACCATTTTCTTCAAAATGTCGAGGTCATCAAAGACAAGGAAAGACTGAATAACTCAGAGACTGGAAAAGACAAAAGGGATATGCTAACTGAATAAAACATGGGTTCCTGGGACAGGGGAAAAAAATGAAGAAATACTGATACAGTCTGTAGTTTCCTCATCAACAGCATCACTATTATTGTTATTATTTTGAGACAAGGTCTCACTATGTAGTTCAGGCTGGCCTTGAACTCACAGCTCAGCCTGAGTGCTGGGATTACAGGCATGCCCCACAACACCTAGCCGTATCCTGTCATGCCTGGCTTCTATGGTTTTACTATCATAAAATGTTAATTTCCTGGCTTTTACAATCATGTACTACTATATAATATGTTAACACCAGGAAAATACGGGTGAAGGGTACAGAGGAACTCTTTTTTCAAGATTACAATTATTTCAAAGTTAAACACTGAAACAATTTCTGCATCTATATTCGTATCTTCTAGAAATCAACACTATTAACCAATTTCCCTTGCCATACCTTTATCAGTTTTCTTAAATTCATGATTATAGTAAGATGACCCACTGTTCCAAAGTAGTATGGGAATGCTAAATGATTGTTTTATAATTGTCACTAACACATGCTGGCCACTCTAAAGACAAATATTAAGTCAAATAGTAATGCCACATCAAGACAATACTTAAGAGTGAACCTCTGTCAACAGAGGTTATAGATTCAGTTAAAAGTTTTTTAATACCGACAGTAGCCTTTTCTGCTAACTGTTCTAGGAAAATACCAAGACTGACTAATGTCCTAAGAAAGCACACAGCATACAAAAATCCTACAGCATTATGTTTATAAGAATGGTACTATCCCAAACTAGCTTATGAAAGGGTATGTGTGTATTAACTGGCCCATGAACCAAAATCTTATTAATTTTTCAAGATTTAATTTCCTTGACAATTTCACAAATGTTTCCTGAGTTTTTTTTTTTTTTTATCAAATCTGAATAAAATAAAAATATAATGCCTGGACTTTTAGTTCCTCATTTGAAAAAAAGATCCTTTTTCTACCTGAACTTAACAAGAAATTGTTTTGACACAATTTCTTAACAGCTTGGTTATCAAGCATTAAAAGCACATAAAGTTCCTAGTTTAAAACCTGGCACAGCAGACATAAAATATAACCTTTGTTTTTCTTTATTCTATTCCATTACATTTTATGTAGCAGAGGAATAATCTGACAATATGTTAATATAAATAATTAGCAACATACACAAAAAGAATGTTTACAAATAGAGGCCTTCCCCTTCAAAGCTAATACACAGAAAAAATTTAAATACAAAAACACATGTAAAGCTTGATGTGGTGGTGCACAACTGTAATCCCAGCACTCAAGAGGTTGAGGCAGAAGGATCATTGCAAATTTGACCAGCATGGAATACAAGGTGAGCTCAAGGCCAGCTTGAACTGCATAGCCAGACCCTGTCGCAGAAACAGAACAAACAAATGCCTTGCACGTAAGAGCTGGGAGCACAGCTCAGCAGCGGAACGTGTACTCAAAATGTGAGACACTGGGGTGGGTCTCTAGCTCTCGAACCGAACCAAACTGAACCCTAAAAAACCAATAAAAATGAAGCCAAACCAAGACATAAAACAAACCAACTCCAAAACAAAAAACAAAGAAACATACAGATGGGTTTATTCATTAATCACACACACACAAAAAAGAGAACACCCCCTTCTCCCAACCCTTACAAATCTAAGCCAGTGCTGTTCCTGGAATAGCCATTAAATGACTTACTTCAACGAACAGCAATAGTTAAGAACAATTCATATACTGTGCTGTGCTAAACTTCAGATGTATCTTAAATTTTAAATTAACGTTCTGGTGCAAATCACAAAGTTGCTATCAACGAGTGAAACTGAGCTTTCTCAAAATGGAAGTGGAGAGATACTCTACATGGCTCTTCCTGTGTCAAAAATCCCAGTTACATCATATAGGTATATATAAAAAAAAGAATCTCAGTAATTTTTACAAACATGTACTAATAAAAATAAGAAATTTTAAAGGATCCTAGTAACTTTGTGAAAGCAGATTACTTTTTGTGAGTTTTACTTTCCCACTATCTATGTAAATTATTTTCATAAAAATTATGTCTTCTTAATCTAGAGACTGCTAAAGTTAACTGAGTACATGGACAGTCTAATTTTCAAGTTACAGAACAGATAAAAACAGTACAAAAGTCCCACCGGTAGGTGTCATTTCAATTCACTGAAGATTTTCTTTGCTCTGGATAAACTGAGAGAACTTCTAACAATTAAAAAAAAAAGAACCAGCATAATTAGGTGGCAGTAATATGATATGAGCTATATACTTTGGGAGAAACTGTTTGAGGAAAAAGGAAAACAAAGGGATCCAATAAAGAAGCTATTTTATACTTTTTTTCTGGGTACTGGGAGTTAAACTCAGGACCTTGTGCTTGCCAGGCAGGCTCTGTGCTGCTGAGCTATACTCTGAGCCCCAAAGAAGCTATTTCTTAATAGGAGCCGGCAAACTATATAGGGCCAGTTAGCCAAATATGGCCTGTGGCCTGTCTCTGTAAAGAAAGTTTTATTGGAATATAGTCTTACCTATTCATTAACCTATGGCTTACAGTTGCTTTCCATCTACAACAGTAAAGCTGTGTAGCTGCAATGGAGATCTTATAGCCAACAAACTCCAAAGCATCCTCTCTCACTTTATGTAACAGTATGTCTGCAACAGTAACAAATGTGCATCCTGTTTTCCCATTAGCCTCAATTTTATAAAAAGAACTGGGAAAAGCCCCCAAAACAGTAAGGTGGTATCTGATTCTACCAGTTCAGTTTTATCAGGTAAGTAAGAGGTGTTAACCAGTGGTACCCTGGTTCACAAACTTTGTTTGTTTTACAATTAGGAAAGATGACCTTGGTCATGTAGGTACCTGATATAGTTTGCAAACAGAAACAAAATTTTGTCAATTGCTTCTGTTTGTGAACCAAATTATTTGCAAACAAAAGCAGTTTAGTTTCCTTTGTGGAGTCTAAACTACCTAATTAAAACGTTCTAACCCTAAGGATAACCCTTTCTTATCAGATCTGGAAGATCCCCACGTTTCAGTATTAAAACTGACAGCATTTGTACCCCAATTTTCTCTTATCCATTCATGTTTACCAATGCAAGACAATAGCACTAAAAAGAAAGGTTACCCAGAAAAATCTCTTTAGCTTATTGTTTAGTATCATCCATAGTTTATGCTCAACTCTCAGTTTACAGCAACACTTTTTTTTCTTTGCAGTGCTGGTGATTAAACCCGGGGCCTTGCACATGTAAACTTGCGCTCTACCACCAAGTTATATACCCTGAACCTAAGTTTACACATTTGACAATTATGTCTTAAACAGGTATTCTTGTCCTGTTAACCTACAGCATTTAAAATACTTCTTTGAGAAATCTCAAAAAGGCCTTATATGCCAAAAAAGAAAAAGTATGCACTTTACCCTCACATGGGGAGCCTACAGGGTGTTATGTATTGCAGAAAACTCACTGTACTGCTGGTCCTGAGAAGAAACTGAAAACGCATGTGCAACAATCTCAATGACCAAGGTTCCGCAAGCAGCAGTTCAGTGTACTAACAAATATCAGGAAGATAATGGCTACTGCTCTGAGCACCTCTTATAGTTGCAGAGGCCAAAGGTAACTTGTATTAAACTCATGTCTCAATAAATTTAGTATTGGAATATTTATGTAAGTTTTCCTCTTCCTTAGGTATGTACGCATTTTTGGGGATGGGCTCTGTACTTTTCCTTTCTTCTTTCTGGCGGTGCTGGAATGGCTGAGGGACTCACACATACCAAGCAAGCATGCAGCCCCTGAGCCACACTCCTAGCCCCATTTTTTTTTTTTTTTTTTTTTTTTTTGCGGTACTGGGGATTGAACTCAGGACCCTGCGCTTGCTAGGCAGGCGCTTATTCCACTGAGCTATATCCCCAGCCCCCCTAGCCCCATTTTTTAATGACTAAGCTCTAATCTCAAATATCTTGTATATACAATGGTGGTTAATGTATTCAGTTGTTTATTTATTCATTAGGCTAATGAACCTTGCTTTCATTCTATGAACTTGATCACGGAATTATACTTATGTTTTTAGAGAATCCTTATCTTTTGAAATTCAATTATTAGTAAATAACCCATAGGAATAAATTTTTCCCTAATGAAAAAAACTATTTCTGTACTTACCATCTAGTAATTCTAGAGTAACTGTAGGATCTACATATTCCCACCAATGCTTTCCATCAGTTGACACAGGAATCTCCCAATTGGACCATTTGCAAGCCAAATGAATGCACACACAAGCTATCACTGTTGGTTTGTACTGAAGACAGAAGGTCGTAAGATGCAGACTGTTGTAGAGCAGGTTTGAAAATGGAGGGCCATAGAAATTCAAATATGTAAAACAAAGAAAAACATTTATCAATAAGATTAAAGAAAAAAACAAAAGTTTAGGTTTTCTTTATCTTATTAAATTAAAAGCTAACAGTAACAAAAATCCTAGTATGAAGAAAGCCTATGTAGATTATAAAACGCTTTCCCTCATGGTATATTAATACCCTACTATCTCTAATATATTAGCATTTAAAAATTGTTTGTATATGTAAATTCATAGTATTTTATAAAAAAGAGGGGAAGATAGTATATTTGCAATAATTACTAGACATAAATAGAATTTTTTGGTACTTATATTGCTTTTGTAATGTCATGGCAAAAATGTAATTAAAAAAAGATTTTGTAAAAGTAATTTCAATGTCACCTCATAATCAAGGATTATAACCATTTGATGTGGTTTAGATATAATTCTTTAGTAATCAAATAAAACTTATTTCTTATCTATGTAAATTGATTTTTTTCAACAAAGCCCCACAGGGAACTTACCTTTTGAAAAAAAAAAAAACCTTCAGGGCCCATTATTGCCAACTGTTACAAAAATACTAACATTCTCCTCCTACTATATACTAAAAATTGGGCAGGTAACACATCACAGAAGGTCTAGCCTTTCTAACCAAAGTTTTAAATTTGTCTTTTCCCCTTCAGGATTCCTGGGGACAGAGGTTAAATTCCAACAATATGTATTCCAGAAAATATACTGGCACCTGTCAATCCAAATTTTAAGTAAAACTTATCAGGGTCACAAGAAATTAAGGACGACACAAAATTGGTTTGGTCTATTTTCCCAAGAGCCCACTTAAAAACAAATTTAAATCTTTAATATCAACCTAGAACAGAATTATATATTAGATATTATAAGTTCTTTAAAATCACTCTTGTTTATTTTCAGAATTGATGAATGTTTACTGATCACAAACAGATACCATTTTTTGCTTTATATAAACTGAAAAGTTTTTGAAACTTATAGAAGTAAAAACTGTATTTATGCAAGCCCAGGCAGTGAACAACTTGACTACTTCTAATTTACTGTTTGTATTATCTGGAAAAAAAACCCCAAGTTACAGAAATTTATTAAAAAACTTTAATGACTATTTAGATTAGATCAATGTGAAATTTTTAAAAAAATTGTCATTTAACTATAATTGTAAACTAGAAATAGCTTTATACTTACCAAGTTGCTCGAGTTTCTACGTTAAGTTTAGCTCTTTGTAATCTTTAGCTGCTATTCAGGCTACCAATTTTAGACTTATGCACTCACAAATCGAGAATATGTCATCAGAAAGCACCACTACACTTCACATTGTGCATTTAACCCCTCTGTGCCCAAAGTCCCTTGTACAATACACCGCAAAGCAAACAGGAAGGTACCACCACAGTAGATGGTCCAGTCTCCTGTTGCAACAAGGGTAAGAGACACATTGAGGGGGCCCTGCATTAAAGGAAGCTATAGTGTGCTACAACAGTGCAACAAAGAGGGTCAGGATAACAACCTGTTGGTAGCCATGAAATAGGATGTCTGTGCCAAATCCTTGCTTGCTGTAAGAAAAGAAAGAAAAAACGAAGACAAAACTATCAGCATTAACATGCTACCATCAAAAAGTTCTCAACACAACAAAACTTCAAAGATTTGTACACAAAAAGTAAATTTTACTTACTACTTACAAATATCACAAGAGCGCCATCATTTTCTATACTACTGAAAATCTTCAACAACATTCACTCAAATGTTTCTTGCTATCCCCCAAAGATCTGAGAAACAAGCCGATTTGCTTTTAGCTAGCCAGTTACAAGGGCTAAACTTGTTACTAAGTTAAGCATCTAGTCAGCTAAAAGTTGAAATAAAGCATTCTCCTGGATTTAAAAAAAAAAAGAAGAAGAAGAAGAAGAAAAGATTTTTGAAGTCTAATACAAAATACAGAGTTGCCTGCCAGACTTAATCTTCAGTCATTTAAGTTGGCTTAAATAATTCCATCAAAATAAAATAAAACAAAACAAGCCCCCACCCTCCCAAAATCAGAGGGCACAAACTGCTCATCAGTTTTTCATGCTATTAACCATCAACAGAATAAACAACCTAGAAACATCATAAGGCTGTAGATATTAGAAGCTCCAATGTATTATTTTTAAAGAAAATTTATAGAATCCAATTAAGGATAACAATTAGAAAGATACATGAGTCCTCAAGGGTGAATCAGGATGCTTTAACACTGGTCTCCAACAGAAAAACAATTTTTAACCAGCTTCTTAAGGTACTGAAAATAGTTTTCCTTCCCCTTCTTCCGCTTGCTATTATTCTTTCCAACAGAAATATCTTTGCTATAGTTTCATTTTTACCCCCAATTACATTCAAAACCCCTACTCTACTAGGATCAGTTCATCTCAATGCCACCCTCTGTAACAGGGCTCAAATCCCAGCCCCCCTTATCCATGGCACCTGTAATCCCTGCTGCCCCATGTGGATCATCAACATAAGGGTTTTACAAAAGGGATTTGGGTTTGGCAGTTGTACTAAGGAAGAGTGTCAAAGCATCAGATGTCTTGGAGGCAGTGTGACTTAAGTGTGGCATTCTTTCCTGGTGGGGAGGGAAGGAGAAATCACAGAAATGAAAGGTCCCTGGAAAATGACAATAGCCAATTTTGTACCAAATTAGCATAATATCAACTTTCTCATGGAGCGGGGACTTTACAGAAATTAATGTACCCCCTTCCCCCAAAATAATCAAAACACAGAAAAGTAAACATCACTTTAAATTGCTACAGCAGTTTTCACTTAGGAATGTATCTAAATTCAAGTCTACCATCACTGTTAAGAATGGAAGGGAAATGTCCTGTTGTTAGTTGAAAGTGGTAACAGAGCAAAGAAAAACAGACACCAAACATGAAAGAACATTTTTTAATGGAGTGAGAGATAATTATAGGTACCTGACATGTTAAACAAAATGAAATTAAACATACATGGTCTGAACTAAAATTTAAACATGTCACATTTTAGACAATAGTAGTAACAACAAAATCAGATTTAAATGCTTTCTTTTGTATGATGTATCGAATCTGCAACTTTTGTGAATGACTTAAAATCCAGTTTTATTTTTTACTGAGCTAATACACATACATGATTTTAAAACGCATACACTAGTATTTTCCTGCATCTACTATCTTTTTTCATTAGGTTCTCAACTGAGAGCAGATTATATGGTTCTCTATTTTTCTTACAAAGCTTAGCTTGCCCTTTAAAATCTTTGGGAAAACTGTAATTTTTTTTCTTAATTCATCATCTATAATTAGTTATATAATTCTGTACTTAATACTGTAATACTGGAAGAATGTGCTATAAGGTATATTTATATACTAATAGAAACCATAAATACATTCTAGTGTAGAAAGTAATCTACTGGTAATATGTGTCTTTATGATAAAAATGCAAATGAGATTTTTAGAAATCTATTCTTTAGTTACCAACTATAGGCTCTTTTAAAAAATGCAGTGATCAACATAAAATGCTATCTATAAAATGAATTCAATGTAGGATGAATAAAATGAGAGAATATCTGGATAAAATTATAACAAAATAAGCCCTTCAAAAGTCTTACCCATTTTGCTTTGAGTAAACTTAAAAGGCTGGGGGCAAAAGAATGCAACTGCGGAATTTTTATTACAAAGGAAGAGGAAAAAGGCATACGCATACTGAAGGTCTCAAGAGGTTGCTGAGCATAGAACACTTCAAATGGGTAACAGGAAAGAAGAAGAAACAGACATGCAGCTATGTGAAAAGTACTTCTAGGACTCCAACAACAGAGACACAGAATTCACTGATATGAGAAGAACGATGTATCACATGCTTTATATGCAGTCAAGCGAATATACAAAAACCTCAGTCCTATTTATCACAAAATGTATTATGATTTATAATTATTTCTCCATTTACATGAAAAGGAAACCATTTCTTTAAAGAAATGCTAAAGAACTTGAAAAAAATGTAGTAAACTGATTTTGTTTAAATGAATATGGGAAAAACATTTCTAAAGATAACAAATCTACTCGTAAAGGCAACTGTTAGCTGAAAGAGGCTGACTTCAAAATTCTTAAAAACTGTTATCACTTTTCAAGAAGACAATGGAAGTTTGTTATCAATCAGAAATTAACATTACTAGTTACACCAGTGTACTAATGGCTTACATTCTAAATACTGACTGGAATGGCAATGGAGTAGTCCAATGGGGAAGATTCCTATTACTTGGGAGTCCTCCAATTTTTCAGTGAGCTGACATTCTCATCTAAGTTTAAAAGAAACTAATGCTTGCTTAGAAATAGAAGATGCATAGTTAGATGAAGAACACTAAAAAATAATGCTTCATAATGACATTTACCCCATTTTAATAAAACCCAACAAAAGACTACATAACAAAATGGCATCCAAACCACTTGTAAATTATAAAAGCATTAATACTTATTTTAAAAATTTCTAAGATGACTTACCTCTTACTAACTGGGTGCACTTCACCACATCTGTGTGTGGGTGTTCAATGGTGATCTCAAAACCTGAAATTATAAGCATTTTTTTCCCCAACCACTTACCACTACATGCTTGCCAGAGAAATACCATTTACCACAGAACCATAAATCTATAATATATTCTTCATTATTAGGATAAACCCAAAGACAAAAGTTTTAAAGCTTCTCTATCACTGTTGGAGGTGTAACATTGTTCACTATACCTCTAAAAATGAGAACTATAATGTTTCAACTAGGAAAATAGTTATTTAAAGACAAGGGTAATTTTATTCAAAATTCTGAATAATCTGAAATTATCTTCAAGTTAAAAACAAATTAAAGTCACAGCAAACAACAATTATGTATTAAACAAGTTCCACAGTTTATGCAGGAAATTCAACTAAGTATTATCTTTCCTAATATTTTAAACCTTTGTTTCAGAAGATGTGAAAAAACATGATTCACAAACGTAACTGTTGAATAACAGTGTAGAAATTACTTTTAAATAATAGCCCCCCAACTATGTGTTACATCAAAAGGTTTTAAATAGCTTGTAACTAGACTTCATTATTACTGTACCAAAAATCATGGCAAGTGAACTACGTAGGCTTTACAATTCTTTAAATCAATGTTTCTAAAACCAAAATTAAATGGTGAAAAGCTTTCAATGTCCAATCAATCCTTAGTTACGTCGTGATTTTTGCTTTTATTAAAAGGGGGTGTAACATCTAGTGTCTTCTGAAACAGTAAGTGAATAAAAATAACAGTGGGTAATCTGGATTTATGAAGTTGTAAAATTTTTATTTCCTCTGCAATTAAACATGTAAAATACTTTAAATAGAACCACAGAGACATTTTGTCTAGAATTTTAATGTTCCTTTAAAATAATGTTATTCATTATGTTTCAGAATGTATTCAACTCCCCCACCCCATTCTGGGTATTAAATCCAGGGACCACTGAGCTACATCCTCACTCTACCCTCTTTTAAGACAGGGTCTACTAAGTTACCCAGGCTGACCTCAAATTTGTGATCCTCCTTCCTCAGTTTCCCAACTACCTGGGATTATAGGCTGCAACATCTTGCCTAGCTACAAAATGACTTCACATTCTTATTCTTATTAATGGTCCTGGTAATCTAACCTAAGGTCTTGCACATGCTATGGGAAAACTCTCCACTAAACTGTACTTTCAGCCTCTACATGTCTTCATATAATAAAAACAACTTATAAGCCAGGCATGGTGGTACATGTCTACAGTCTTGGTATTCTGGGAGGTTGAAGCAGGAGGATCACAAGTTTAAGCCCAGCCCAGGCAACTTAGCAAGGCTCTGTCTCAAAAACAAAACAAAATGAAAAAAAGCAAAACACCGAAGCAAAACTTTATACTATTTTATGATAATGCAATTTATAATTTTTCATTCAAAATACTATTATGTAAATGCTCATAACTTACCATAAATTTATATTATTTTGTATGAAATGACAACATGCCAGGTAAGTCTCACCTTTATTTTTGTCTTTTTATTATATACATTTCAACCAGTTGCTTTTATAATAAAAATGTATCTTTGTGATATAAAGCAGATATTATTTCATGTTCTCAGAATGGAAGTGTAACAGGTAAAGAAATTTTGCCCAAGTTTACAGAACAAGTCAGGGGCCTACAGATATAAAATTAAATCCCTCTGAAAGCACATATTTATCCTACCACACCATACTACATTCTTCCTTAAGTAGAACACGATTTTAACAAGTCATAACCATCTTAGGTCTTAATTTCTTTATTAGGGAAGTGAAAGAGTAAATAAGCTTTGTATAGACAGGAAATTTTAGAACAAGATGATCATTTCAATAATTACTACTTCACATTAAAAATGATGTGATATATTCATTAAGTACTACTAACTCTGAAAGCAAGGAATGCCACAAGGCACTCTCCAGTGCAAATCCAGCATAGTGCTTCAAAGATTCAAAAACCACAGAAATCACATTGAGGTTATGTTTACCATCAACGTAAATTACACCAAATGAAATTAAATTTTAGAAAAACGGTTCCCTTCTAACTAGACAATAGTATTCTGGTCCAAAACCTGTCTACACATAACTTTCTTCAATAATAAAATTATTCTGCAAATATTACATATATAGAATATTACACTGAAGAACACAATTGATATAAGTACGTACCTAGTGTTTGTAGCATTATGGTTTCAAGTAAAACCAGTTCTTGAGTCTGTTGAAGGTAAGCCTGCCAGATAAAAATAATAAAATGCTTAAGAAAAATGTAACACTACTAGAGTAACTAACTTAGCTCTCCTGGGAATTATAGACTGATTATAAAAGAACCACAGTAGCTTGCAAATAAGGGGGAAATAAATTGAGGGAGATAAGAGGACCACCTACTTGCCGTGACTAGTCTAAACTGAACCCCATTTTACTACAGGAGACATAAACAAAGCAAAGGCAAAAAGATGACAACATCCTCTCCAGTAGAGACAGTAACACCAAGGGGCAGGTTAACTGAAAAGGGCACCTATGCCAGGCTTAGCGGCACATGCCTATAATCCCAGCATGCAGGAGGCTGAGGGAGGAGGATCACTGAGTTTGAGGCCAACTCCAACTTGTGAGTTCAAGAACACCTGAACTACATAGTGAGACCTTATCTCCCCACCGGAAAAAAAGAAAAGAAAAAGAAAAGGGGATTAACACAATCTATTTAGTGGTGGTGAACCTATGGCATGTGTGCCTGCCACAGCCCACTGTTTGTTATCATTGAAAGCTCTAAAAGCTTTGCCATCACTGTAAGAACCTTACCAAGCATTAGTGCTTCAATATAAAGAGAGAAGCACTACGCCAAACAAGAACATCACTCAAACCTGCCTTTAAACAAAAAAGGTTTACAAATTCACACTATCACACTTTATGTGGTGATTCCACATCAGTCAGTCTTTTCAGAATTTACAATGTAGAAAAGACAAAAATCAAAACAAACCCTCAAATTTCTAGATTAAAAAAATTCTTATGTAAATTATCAGAATAATATATCATATATCCAGAGACATAAACGTTAGAGAACTTTCTCCTTAAATTTCAAGAAATTATTCTATTCTAATACTTACAGTAAAATTTTCTGCCATTCTATTCTCAGGTCATAACGACCGACCCAGATGGTAAAGAAATAATATATTACACACACACATAATCATGTTTGTAAGGACTTCTCACTAAACCATACTATGAGAACTATTTTTGAATACTCTCAAATTCTTTATTACATCAGTATCTTACTTTCTTAAAGCCAACATCTATGACAAAGCTTGTCATTAATAAAAATCAGACACATTTCTATCAGAGTTCAAATTAATCCGGACATTAAATGAACTAACTGAAAATGAATTAACATAATCTTTAGTCACTTCATGGGTCAAGGTTTCTAATAACTTATTTATAATAATGGTAGGTAAATTATTTTAAAAGCCCATAGTTCCTTTTAGAACAATTCTTTAAAAAGACTAATTACTAGTCTAGATGCAAATCAGTACTTTTCTGTTCCTTCATCTGTTAACTATTTAACAGTTATTTAAGGCCAGGTGAGCTGGAGGTTGAGGCAGGAGGATCACCGCAAGTTCAAGGCCAGCCTGGGCTACAAAGTGAGTTCAAGGCCAGCCTCAACTGCATAGTGAAACCCTGTCTCAAAAAGAAAAACACACTAAAAAAGTAAAAAAAAAGTTATTTAACTTCTGGTCTCAAGTACTGTACACCTATCAGACGTCTTACCCTCTCTCTCTACATATCACAGTTTGTTGTGAGTATAAACAACAAAATATGAATTAAAAGTAACCTTGAATTAAAACTTACACAATTCAGAATGACATCCAAATTAATGAGTTGTTTCTGCCAGATGGCCTCCTGCTATTATTTTTAAGTGGCAATAAAAATAAGCAGTAAGTTTCAAATTTACCAAGAAAACCCCAAAACTCAAGTTTTTACATACATCACATTTTGTATCCAGCAGTGGCTCTAAGGGATGAAGGCAAGCGTGTGCTACTTTGATAACATGTTCAAGTTTGCGAGCCTGTTCTTCTACTTTTGCAGCCAAAAATAATGCAGTAGGTGATATTATCTGCAGAAAACAGAAAAATTCGATTTAAAAAGTAAGTACCTCTGGGGAAAATCCTCTACTGTCTAATGAGGGAGGCTTGTAAGGAAGGAATATACTATTAACGGTATGTTTTGTATGTTAGGCTATGACAAAATTGATGTATGAGCTATCTTTTTCTGGTGCTGAGACTGAATATAAGGCCTTCTGTCTGCTAAACAAAGGCTCTACCACCGTGATATACCCAGTTCCAATGTAAGAGTTTTAATAAAGTTAATAATTAAATAGAACTAGTTATGCCACTATATAAAGTGTATTTTACTTATTTTGCAAGTAGAACAGTAAAGGAGGAAAGAGAAAGATTTGTATCTTAGCTAAATGAAGGTTTAAGTAGTATTACTTTGCACATTATATAAAAATAGAAAAAAACACGTCATGGAAAGATGATGGTAAGTTAAAAAAAAAACAGATGGAAAGGGAGTGAAGTATATTCACTATATTTCTATGCAGTCACCACTTTCCAATGGTCATATAAGGAAAGCAGTATTTCATTCCATGGCTAAGAGCCATAGAATCTTGAGGGGGGGGAGGGGAGAGGGGAGAGGGGAGAGGGAATGTATGTGTGACTCCATACAGCAAAATAAGATGGGAATTCAGCTTAAAAATCAGCACATACTCATGTAATATAAACCAATCAGTAGAATTTCACTAAGTGGAGATTCAGAAAGTAGCTCTTTTTATTTAAAGCTTTTAAAATAAGTTAGGTTCTTTTTTATTTTATAGAAAAATGTAAAACAAAATTTCGCAACAAAGTAAAAGGAGAATAGCTATAGTTAATACATTACATATTGTTATCTTTAAAGTAGTCACTCTGGTGCAAGACTGGGGCATAAAATATTCTCCAGATGATATTAGCACAAACCTTTCTTTTCAATGAACTAAGAGACAAGTAGTAGTATAACTCTTGTATTTCTTTTTTCCTTTTTCCTTCCTTCCTTTCTCCCATCCTAGTTCCTTTTTCCCTCTGAACAATTTCGTCCCATTTCACAATGTCTACTACACATTTTGGACCTCACTTATGCTTTCAGTTTCTCACACCGGGGTGACAATATGATGTTTACACATGTGAATCTGATTTCACTTCTGACTATGGTCTCAAGTTGCATCTATTTATCTGTGTAAGTTAGGTTCTTGACATGGAAGTACAAGAGCACAGCACTACAAAGACAATGACTTGAAGAAACAAGAATTTTGAATATTAAATGTTAATAATAAACCAAGGAATTGCTAACTAACTCAGAAACAAGACATACTTTGAACACAAATGTGTTAAGATTACACAGAAATTTCTTATGGAAAGATAATTTTTAAATGTTAAGATTCAGGTACCTATTTTTCAAGAGATGGACCTCTGAGCCTTACTGTATCTTACAACTTATTAATCACTATAGTGAAATAACACCAAAGAGGAGGGGGAGAAAGGGGTAATTCTTACCATCATATGATTCAGGTAATTAATATAAAGAGAAAATTTCTGATACAGGGAAGGTGAATCGTTTTCTCTGAGAGCTTCTAAAAACATGCCACAAAATTTAATCACAGGATTTTGAGGACTTTACTAGAAGTGCATTCCCAGATGAATAAATGGGAGTTAAAATGACTCCAAAGAGTTTTCTTTTTGTGGTATAAACTTTAAGAGACATCTAAAATAAGATGAATTTGGCTCCTTCTGTAGTGTGGCAATTGAAAGTATTCTCAAAGATAAAAGCTCTGGTCCCCAGGGCAGCATACTAGGTGCTATGGAACGACAGGAGGGAGGGGGCCTAATGGGAGGTTCTTAGGTTATGGGGGGCATCTCTCCCAAAGGGATTGTGGGATCCCATTTCTTCCGCTTTCTCTTTGCTTTCTGGCTAGAAGATGAATAGTTTGCTCTGCCATGGCATGCTGCCTTTACCAGATTCCCAAAGCGGTGAGGCTGAGAGATAACTCTGGAGCCATAAGCCAAAATAAACCTTTTTATGTTAAGTACCATCGGTTTTTAATTAGTGATAAAAAGCTGACTAACACCACTCTCAACAATTAGAAATAACGTCACCTTAAATGGGCTATTTAATTTCAACAATGACTTTTAGCTTATTTCCCCCCTTTAAAAAATTAAAGCATGGAAAAGATAGGAAAGATCAAGAATGCTTGAGAGTAATTTACTCTGGAATAACAGACTTAGTTACTCATTTGTGTTCCCATTATCTAGCGTTGTGTGGCTGTTGCTTAGTATTTGCTAAATTAAATGTGGATAGTATATAAAGGCACCAATATAAAAATCAAAGTACTGTATTTCAAATGCTACAATGAAAACCTAAGAGTGAATGCCTATACATGAAATTCTAGAAACAATAAAAGTAACACATTTAGTGTCCTACAATCTCATTTAATATCCTTTCATGCCTAACAGGAAAATATCTACCTAATCCAACCTTCAAATGCTAAAACTATCGAAGAGTGAAGCAATACTTAAAATTTCTTTTGTAAGTGCCAGATGGTCCAAAATTCTCTTCTTCATATGTTTATCTGAGACAAGGTTTTGCTATGTAGTGCAGGCTGCCTCAGCCTCTGGAATGCTGGTATTGCAGGTATGCGTCACCTTGCCCAGCCTCAGAATTTCTCTTGTTTAACACAAAAGCACTTAGAGAAGTCTCCAATGGCTTTTTCCTGGTAAACTTTTACAGGTCTCCAAATCATAGCTCTATCCTCTTCATACTTTTTGAACCAGTGGTATATACATATACACATATACACAAATAAATATATATATGCTAAAACTACACAGCTTTTCTTTAGAGATAATGTCCAAGAAAACAAGGAGTGAGTTCTAATAATTCTAAAGCACTATAAATAATTCAAAACATCAAGTATTCAGTGAGCCAAACAACAACCTTCAATACAGATTCCTGGTTTATTGTCTCCACTCCTCCCAGAAGTCTTTTTGGTCCCTCAATTCTCACCTCCTCTAGCACACTAATACCTGGCCTTCTGAAGTTCCTGGTAAAACCCACTTACTCCATTCAAATTTCCTCCTCTACAATTTGTAACTATTTTACTCCACCAGAGCCATCAAAATAGAACAACAAAACACCTTTTAGACACTGGGTGAATGTCCATGTAAGGTTTTAATTTTAAGGATGACTAGTACTACACCTAGATACTAGGTAGAGTTTGTTGTGAGACTTAAAAGAAGTTAGGATAATAAAAATATTTGTTACTAGTTGGTCTGTGGCCTTTAAACATAAGCATGCTTTTGAAGGCAGTGAACATTTACTGGTATGCATGAATGCGATTCAAAGCCAATATTGATATATCTCACACTGATATTATTAGTGGAGAAGTACAGATTATCATTTAAGCTTATTTGACTAAACAATTAGAAAGTAAGTCAGTTCATTGGGGACCATGTATTATTTTAGTATTCTGGTAGCTAGTTATTACTATAATTAAAGCAAATAAGAAGTTAACTTTTAAGTACTACACAGGCTGGTGTACTACTTCAAAGGAATGTTGTATTTCAAAACAAGACAAATTTCTACAGAAATACACATACAAATCAGGGGTAGGCATAGGGAGAGGTGACACAGTAGGTGGTGACACAGTAGTCAGCTGTCTCAGTGAAATCCTGGCTGTTACTAAAAAAATGTGAGAAATAGGACTTGCTCCTATAACTGTGGTAAGGATTAATAAACTGACACTATACACACAGAGCACTTAGAAAAATGCCCCATTGGAATGATTCAAATATTATTTCAATGTTGATAAACAATCATGTATTGTTACTAATCTTAAATTTAAAAAAATTATTTAACATGTTTATTCTAAAATTTCTATCTTGCTCACCTTCCTTCTTACACAGTTAACACACAACTGTTTAAAAGTTCTCCTGCAGTCCTAATTAAGCGTATTCTAACACTAAAGTTATGACACTTGACATTGTTTCAATGACTTACACTTATATTCTTTTCTCCCCCTCTCTCTATTCCTTTATGTTTCCATTCCTACCTCTTGATTTGACTCCCTTCTTTCTCCATCTTTTCTCCTGCCCACTCCTGGCCGCTGTGTCCCCTCTCTGCCATGTTGCCCTCACTGCTGACATTTTTCATTCTCCAATGCTGGCTTCCACCTTGATAGTTGGAGGCAAGATCAAGTTGAATTAACAAAAAAGCCTGGGTAATCGCTAAGTCATTGAACATGGTTGCATCAGTCAAGTTTCAAATGAAGTTATTCTGGTCCTTACTATTTTAATAGCCTTTGGTGCACACAACTTGGTATGTATTTGTACTAATAACAGCCATAACGTTTTATTTCCTCTTCACCTTTATGTCTACTAATTGAGAAAAGTCTCCAAAGAAAGTTTTCTAAGTTTCGCCAACATATTACCAACAGGCTCATTCTAATGTACTCTTGTGTATAGATTAGGGATGCCATTCTCCCCAAGTCCCTTAACTGCCCCAAGGAACTCCCTACCACACCCCCAACTGACTAGTCTCAGAGCCTTGTAAAGGAGATTCATTAATATTCAGCTAGCTCTAGTGTCACACCTTAAAATTTGGAAATTACTAAGTTTAAGAAAAGCAACAGTGGTATAACCTCACTAAAGGCCCACAGAAAGTTCTTAGAATAAGACAAGAACTTAGTATGTGGAAAAACAAAGGAGGAATAACCAACAATCACAACACAGAAAAGAAAAATCACCATGCTTCAACCAGCGGAATCAAAATCCCAAGTCAGTACAATATTAAAAAGTGCTGTACATCCTTTATTTTGCTGCACTGAAAACAGTGGCATTATACTATTACAGAAAATGTCATTAACTCAGTTTGGCATTTTAGTTCTTTTCTTACCCACATAATTTTTTTGGTGAGATACTGTCCACACAAGAAAATTCATACTAGGCATTTAAAAAATCTTCAGGAGGGATGTTATTTGGGACACTGCATTACATTTCAAAGAGAGCTGGTTTCATAAAGGCTGAAAAATGTGCTATGAGTTGAGAATTAGGAATTTTTCTTCCTTTTGTTTGTTCTTTTCTGTTAAGTTTATCCAATTCTATTAATTTCCTTTTGTTCCTCCATGTCAAAATTTGATTTGTCCTAATTTTTATACATTAGGTCTCTTCTCTATAGTTAAGGATGGTGGGGCTGGGGATATAGCTCAGTGGAATAAGCGCCTGCCTAGCAAGCGCAGGGTCCTGAGTTCAATCCCCAGTACTGCCAAAAAAACAAAAAACAAACAAACAAACAAAAACCCCAAAAAACAAAACAACAACAACAAAAAAACAAAAATATAGTTAAGGATGGTACATTATTGGTTCTTATGGAATATCAGTGTCCCAGGCTGTCTTTGACACTATTACTGATGGTGATTTAGCTGCTGCTGCCAGGGTGGCACAGCAGTTGCTACTAACAGGTTTTCTCTCTATCTAGATTACCTTTGTGTTATTAACAATACTACAGTCTGTTTCTAGAGAACTGGAAGCTGGGCCAAATACATTGCATTCTCCCTTCCCAAATTAGTTGGTCACATCAGAGTGCAGCACTGAAAAGCAGACATTAACTGAAGGGATCTCCATACTGGCAACAAAGTTTTCCCATTGCAATCAACCTGCAAACCTCAGCACAAAAACCAAAACAAAAAACACAGGAGGAACATAAGAACATAAGGCAAAAAAAAATGCTTCCAATAAATCCCCCAAAGCTGATCCATGGGGCATGGAGGTGGAAGAAGTTAAGACACCGTTATGGCTTGTGTCTAGATGTCCCCAAGCTTCATGCAGTCACAGGTGGAGCTTTTCAAGAGGTAGCTGCATCTAAAGAGTGAGACTACAAAGTTAGTCCACTCATTGGTTTACTTCTGCGAGTACAGAAGGCCCTCTTTGGGTGTGAGTGCTACTCGGCCTTATAGTGAGTAGCCTGGACAGAATACAAGGAACAGGAGAAGGGCTGCTGTACTTGCTTGTCACTTGCTACTTTGGGCTTACCATGAACAGTTTCTTTGCAATGCCCCTCTGACATGCCACACTACTCTGGAGCCAGCTGATTATGCACTGACACTTCTACAAAGTTCAAGGCTACCTTAAGTGTTGGGCATTCTGAATAACAAGAAAAATAACTAAGACACACACACAAATTATTTGAAAGGATAATAGAGATAAATGTAACAATAATGATCTTCTCTTAGTTCATTGAAAATAAAGGTTTGTGCTAATACTGTTTGGACAATTAAATGCCTATACTGTATCTTGTACTCTGAAAAAGTAAAGATAACAATATGTATTATTGATCATTACTGCCCTATTACTTGTTTTGAGATTTTTCTCTTAAAAAAAAACCTAGATTACAGAATAAATTAAGAAAAAGTTAGATGAACTAAAGAAAATGATATAAAACATAAATGACAAGTTTAGCAAAGAACTAGCAGTATAAAGATATCAGTATCTTAAAGACATTTAATCCAAAATAAAATCCACAGACTAAAAATCTAAATGATGTATTAGTATCTTTAGTATACAAAGACACTAAACAGATAATAGAAGAATAAAAAAAAATCTATTGAAAGTATGAGCAGCTAAAGTGACCATTGTGATGGAAGTGTCAGAAATACAAAGCAGGGCTACTCTAAGAGCCCAATTACTCAGTGATGCTGTACCTTAAAAACAAGAGAAAATGAAAAGTAGATAAAGCAGCTATTTGTTGATGCAGATGACTAATCTAATTAGAATACCAGAAGAACCAATGGCATAAAACAATCTGTTTACAGAAGAGCACAGAACTTAACAAGGGTGGGGAAAGAAGCAAACAGGCATACAGAACTCTGAATGGCTGTGACCAGGAGAGAAAATCTCTGACACAGCGAAGTCAAAACTGCAAGAATCTAACATGAAAACAGAATCTTAAATATTGTCAGAGAAAAGTAACATATCACTTATAGAGGTAATTACATTAGAATGACAGCAGATTTTTGAAGCCCTATTAGAAAACAATTTCCAATCAAGACTTATATATGCTACAAAGCTATCTTTCAAAATTCAAGGAGAAATAAGGTCTTTCCATGACAGAAGAAATTCATGACCACTAAACCAGCACACAAAAATTCTCAAGGATGTCCTAAAAAGAGACAGTAAGGTAAACAATACCAAGAGGTCTGAAAGAATAAATACAACAGGTAGAATGAGTGGTTACATTGAAGGAAAAGAAAGATAATCAGCAACAGTAAAATAATGCAACAACTGGAATAAGTAAATACCTTTCAGTAATGTCTCACTGTTAATGGTCTCAATTTCCCAATCAAGGGACACAGATTAGATTAGCAGAATGGATCAAGAAACAAAATCCAATGATACACTGTACACAAGAAACATTTTAATCCAAAATAAAATCCACAGACTGAAAACCTGAAAGGATGAAAACATTATTTCATGTCACAGGAATCAAAACCAAGGAGTAGCTATCGTATTTTCAGACAATGTGGACTGTAAGCGAAAACTGATCACAAGAAGAAAAGAAGTTAACTATATGTTGGTTAAGGAAACAATTCAACAGCAACAAGCTAACAATTATAAACACACATACCAAACATGGGAACACCCAACTTCATAAAGCAAATATTACTGGACATAAAAGATCAGATAAACATCAACACAGCGTAAAGTGGGACAGCTGGGTGTGGTGGCACACGCCTGTAATTCTCTAGCACTTGGGAGGCTGAGGCTGGAGGATCACTGAAGAGTTTGAGACCAGCCTGTGATAAAAACTGAGCTCAAGGCCAGCCTGAACTGCATAGCAAGACCCTGTCTCAAAAACAAAAAACAAAAAAGCCCCCACAATTATAGTGGAGGAATTTAATACTCCATGGTCCCAAACAGATTTTCAAAAATCAACAAAGAAGTATCAGAGCTGAACCAAACCTTCAAACCAATAGACTTAATAGCTATCTACAATGTTCTACTCAACAACAGACTATATTGTCTTTTCTCAACAGCTCATGGGACTTTCTCCAAAACAGACTCCATACTAGCCCGTAAAATATGCTTAAATACATGCAAAAGAGCTGAACATGGTGGCACATGTCCATAATCCTAGGACTTGAAGGCTGAGAAAGGAGGACTGCTGTGAATTTGAGACCTGCCTGGGCTATACAGGGAGCTTAAGATCAGCCTGAACTATATAGTGAGACCCTGTCTCAAATAATCAAAAAACCCAAAAGGTAGGGGGAACAAAGCAAAAGAAATGAAATTATCCCATGTATTATCCACCATGGTGTAATGAAACTAGTAATCAATCAATGGCGAAAGAAACAAATCATGCAAATACATGGAAATTAAACTCTTGAATATTATAAAATCTTGAATAATCAATGGG
Organism: Dinomys branickii; assembly: GCA_004027595.1. NCBI lineage: Eukaryota > Metazoa > Chordata > Mammalia > Rodentia > Dinomyidae > Dinomys > Dinomys branickii. Next base: position 98,399 of record PVLD010001543.1, on the reverse strand, counting down.
TCACAGAAATTAGTTCCTAGAAACAAATGATAATGCCAGTAAAATATGTCAGAATTTAAGAGACAATAAGGAGTCGTTTATAGCTGTGAATGCCCATATCAGAGTTATAATAAAAGTAATGATGCACCTCAAAGTCTTAGAAAACAAGAAAAAATCCAAATCCAAATCCAAGATGTTTCAATATACACAAATCAGAGATTTGGGGATAAAGCTTCTTCCGGGAAGATGGCTAATGGGTAAGCAGCAGAGAAAGATCCTCCTGGAGGATAACCACGCAGACACTGGAATATAGCAACATGAGAAAGACAGGAAGCAGAGAAATGGGTCCCCGGGACCCAGGAAAGATCTGAAATGAGAACTGAAGCCCTCAGAAAGAGCAAACAGGACCTCTCCTTGAGGAAAGGCTCCGAGGGCCGCCATGGTGCAGGTGGAGGAAGAGGAGGCGGAGGCGGAGGAGGGAGTCACCGCTCCAAACACACCCTCAGTTGGCTCCCTCATTCTGGCACTCACAGCTTCAGCTTTGGAGGCCCGAGCTCATGGGAGCCTCCCAACTTGGCCAGGGGAGAGCTGAGTTCCAAGAGCTGGTCCAGGACTGGAGAGGAGAAAGCACAGTCAGAAAAAGAGGCAGTGGCAGTCAGGTGGTCAGGAGGTGTTCTGGAACCCAGTGTGAGGATGAGAAGTTATAACAGCCACTAAAACAGAATCCCCACTCTGCAGAAACCTTTCTAATCAGCACCTGGAGGCAAGGCGGAGTGAAAACAACCAGTACACAACCCACCACATCCACCACACCCAGCTCTACTCCTGCCCCGTGGCTGTGGCCTCCTACCTCTCCACTGTGTGAGCAACTACCAGCAGAGAGCAGCAGAGAGCAGCAGCAGCAACCCCAGGGCCACAGCAATTCCCAGGGATCCAGCCAGAGAACAAACCGGAACCGGAGCACAGCAGTTGAGAGCTGCAGATGGAGGTGGATCACACAGCCCCATGCCCTTCTCACTCCAACACCAAGCAGGAAACACAAGCTGAGTTAACCGGCTTCAGTTCCCACCCTGAATTCCCTCTCTGAGCACCCTGAGTCTTGGTGACCCAAGCACTCAACATGTGTTCCTGACAGCAAGGGGCTGAGTCCATGGGCTTCAGGACTCACCCTAAACTACTAATATGAGCACCAAGAGGGACTTCATACTGCTTGCATATATCAAAACCTTGTACAAACCTATAGTGACAAACTACATGAAAAGCAGCAGTCCTGGAGTCCAAGAGACAACAACATACTCTACACAGCTGACCTGAGAAAACCCTCCAGTTCTCTCCTGGAACTAATAACTAAACTTAGTACACACCCTGGACTACCACAGTGAGCACGAGTGGGGGAGACCTCCTGCCATTTGTGCCCAGTATTGTTAAGTGTGCCCAATGCCCAGCTGCAAGGGGCGGGGAGAGGCAACAATAGAGACTGAGAGGTGGGAGGAGGGCAAAGACCTGGAACTCTGGGGCAGACCTAGTTCTCTAGCTGGGTGGGGATTGCCTCCAAAGAGTCATAGGCGACCTGCAGGGAGACACCAGTGGCCTGTAAAGGGAACCCAGGGAGCTCAGCAGCCTGAGGGGGGAGGGGGACTGCCTCCAGGCTGCATGAGAACCCTAAAGACCTGGACTGGGCCTCTGGCAGCACGGCAATCCTGAGGACTTGACTGGGCCTCCAGTTCCACTGTATCGAGGCGGAGCCTGGCAGTTTGCTGGGTGACCCCACCTACTTGACCAGACCCCCGATGGCCTTGAGGGCTTGTCAATGGGTGCTTGACAGTAGTAAACCTGGTTCCCTGCCTATCTACCGTCTTTGAGGATGGGTGCTTCTCTACCTCCTGCCATAGCAATTTGTGTACACCTATGTTTGTTACAGCATAATTTGAAGCAGCCATGTCTCTTCCCAATGTGAGAGCCCGAGGGAGTAAATAAACCAAAAAGTACAGTTTTTATCAGAGGGAAGATGACTAATTGGGTGGGAGAATAATGGAGATGAGGGTGGAGAAAATTGATTAATCAAATGAGCCATCATCTGCATAACTGAGTAACAAATACAAAGATAACATTATGTAATACACTATCCAGTGCTAATTCCCTTCTCTATAATTTTGTATTTCCTTTTTTGTTTTTGTGTTAACAAATGTGAAGGTAACATTATGTAATACAGCATCCAGTGTAATTCTCTATCATCTAATTTTGTATTTCTTGTATTGTTTTTGTGTTATTCTAGTTTATATGTCTCCATTCTTTTGTCTTTAAAATAAAAAAATATCTGGCCATGAATCAAGGTCAGCAGTTTTCTGAAGCTGCTGGTTTCAAGCAGGAGCCTAAGGTGATATCTTTCTGTGGTCTGTTGGCTGTTTCAGAACTTTAGAAATGTAATGGTCAATTCATTAGAAACAAATAACTAAATAAATTTTACGAGAGGACTTCAAGATGGCAACCAGGTAGGCAGCAGAGAGAGAACCTCCCAGAGGAATGCCACTCAGACAAAGGAATATAGGAATATAGCAACATATGAAGGAAAGAAAGGAAAGAGCTTCAGCTTCGGAGACCCACGCTAACAGAAGCCTCCCAACTCTGCCAGGGGAGAGCGGAATTCTGAGAGCTGGTCCAGGGCTGGAGAGGAGAGGGCGCAGCCAGGAAAAGAGGCAGTGATGGTCAGGAGCAGTTGTCGAACCCAGTGTGAGGATGATAAGTTTTGACAGCCACTGGGGCAGAGTCCCCACCCTGTGGCAACCTTCCTAATCAGTGCCTCAGTGCAACTAGTACACAGCCCACCACGCCTGGCTCTGCGCCTGCCTCGAGGCGGTGGTCCCCTGCCTGTCCGCTGGGTGAGCGGCTACTGGAGGAGAGCAGTGGGGAACCTCGGCGGCGAGCCGCCGCGGCTCCCAGCGATCCAGCCAAGGAGCGGACGGGGGCTCCATCACCGCAATGGGAGGGAGATGCAGATGGAGGTGGATCACATGGCTCCACGCCCTTCTCACACCAACATCAGCCAGGAAGCATGAGCTGCTGGGACTCAGCTCCTACCCTGAACTCTCTCTGGGAGCACATTGAGTCTTGGTGGCATGAGCAAGCACCACCTGTTCCTGGCAACAATGGGACGAATCCACGGTCTTCAGGACTCACCCCAAACTATTAATGAAAGCACCAAGAGAGTCTCCTTGAAGCTTGCACATGTGAACCTTGCATGAACCCGTAGCAACAAATTAGATGAAAAGCAGCAGACTGCGAGTCTGAAAAACAACAACATACTCTATATAGCAGACCCGAGAAAATCCTCCAACTCTATTCTAGAACTAATCTTTAAACTCAGTTCATACCCTGAACTAACACAGTGGGATGGGCCAAGGAGATTTCAAGCCCTCATACTAAGCATCTTAAGTTTGTCCACTGCCCAGTTGCAAGGGGTGGGGAACGGTAATACTGGAGATCAGGAGGAGGGAGGAAGAGAAGAAAGGGCATCTGGCATCAAGGCAAGGGGACAGAGCTGAATGGGTCACGGAGGGTGTCCCGTGGTTGTTTCACTGTGGGCCCCCGCTGAGGGTGCCCCACGGATTGGACCTGCCCCCACCCATAGCTCAGCGACAGGGTGGAGCTGGGTGGGTCTGCTGTGATCATAAGTGCTTTTCCACCTCCAACCATGGCAGTTTGTATACACCCATGTATGTTATAGTATGGTCTGAGGCAGCTGTATCTTTTCCCAAGGCGAGAGTCCAGGGGTATAGATAAACCCAGGAATACAGTTATTACCACAGGGAAGATGACTGATTGAGTGGTAGGGCAACAGAGATGAGGGAGGAGAAAACTGAATGATCAAATGGGCCATCATCTGTGTAACTTGAGTAACAAATGTGAAGGTAACATTATGTAGGACAGCATCCAGAGCTAATTCCCTTCTATGTTCTCTATAATTTTGTATTTCCTCATTCGTTTTCGTATTAACAGAAGTGATGATAACTTTATATTATAGAGCATCCAGTGCTAATTCCCTACTATCTTCTCTATAATTTGGTATTTCCTTTAATGTTTATGTGTTGATTAATGTGAAGATAACATTATGTAATACAATATCCAGTGCTGATTCCCTACTATATTTTGTATAATTTTGTATTTCTGGTATTGTTTGTGGCTTGTTCTGGTTCGTATGTCTCCATTCTTTTGTCTTTAAAATAAAAAAAAATTTAAAAAAATACACAACTCAATAAATGTAATACATCACATAAAGACAAGGATAAAAATCACATGATCATCTCAGTAGACACAGAAAAGGCCTTGACAAAAACTAAATATCCATTCATGATTAAAAATTCTGAAGAAAACAGATACATATCTCTCATTATGATAAAAGCCACTTATGACCAACCAATAGCCAACATTGTATTATTATTATTATTAGTAGTAGTACCAACAATTGAACTCAAAACCCTATGCTTGTCAGGCAGTGCTGTGCCACTGAGATAAATCTCCAGCTGAACATTGTATTAAATGGAGAAAAATTGAATTTTTCTTCTAAAATGAGGAATGAGACAAGAATGTCCATATCACAATTCTTTAAAATAGTTCTCAAGACATTAGCTAGAGCATTCAAACAAGAGAAAAGGGGTATGTAGAAGAAAAGTCAAATTATTATTTGCACATAAGGTTCCTCTATGTAGAAGACTCAAAGAAGTCCACCAAAAGACTCCTAAAATAACCAAATTCAGTAGTGTAAAAGGATAAAAAAATCAACAGCGTTCCTGTACACCAATAATAAAACTCACCAAGAAAGAAATTAGGAAAAATCTCATTCAAAATAGCATGAAAAAATTAAATAATCAGGAATTAATCTAATCAAGAAAGTGAAAGGCTTCTACGATAAAAACTATAGTACTCTGAAAAAGATCTAAAAAAACATCAGAAAATGGTTATCACATACCCCTGGATAGGCAGAACCAATATTATCAAAATGGCCATACCATCTGGGCATGGTGGCACATGCCTGAGAGGCTGGGGCAGGATAGCTGCAAAAGTTCAAGGCCGTATTAACCAAAAAAAAAAAAAAAAAAAAAAAAAAAAAAAAAAAAAAAAAAAAAAAAAAAAAAAAAAAAAAAAAAAAAAAAAAAAAAAAAAAAAAAAAAAAAAAAAA
>PVLD010001543.1:0-93144 GCA_004027595.1 Dinomys branickii | reverse complement strand
ATTCCTATGAAATAAGAGACTCAGAATAGCAGTAGCAATCTTGGGTAATGAGAAAAGCAGGAGGCATCACAATTCTGGATTTCAAGTTACACTGCAAAGCCACAGTGAATAACAATAATAATAATAATAAAAAAAGCACGGTAAGGACACAAAAATAGATGTGAGGGTCAATGGAACGGAATAGAGAATGCAGAAATCAACTTTGACAAATGGGTCAAAAACACACACTGATGAAAAAATGTCCTCTTTAATAAACGGCGATGGGAAAACTGGCTATCCATATGCAGACTGATTGGAGATTCTTATCTCTCACCATATACTAAACTAAAATCCAGGTGGATCAAAGATCTTAATGTTAAAACAGAAATAATCTATTGGAAGAAAATAGGTAAGACTCTGGAAGACACAGATTAGACAAGGACCATTTGAACGGAACCTCAGCCGCACAAGAAATATAACACATGGAATTAAAGTTTTTGCACAGCAATGCAAATAACCAACAAAGAGAAAACCTACAGAGTGGGAAAACTTTTTTGCTAGTTATTCCTTAGACAGAGGACTAATATCTAGAATATATAATTAAAAAGCTTAGACACTCCCCTGAATAAAAGATAATCAAAAACAGGGGCAACTGAAATGAATAGACACGTTTCAGATCTATTTTGATTTTCACTTAAAACAACCTTACCCAATTTTACGTACAACTAAAAATAAACCTGTTGCTCTAAAATGGTTCTGAAACCCAATTTATGAACTCTGCATGCATTGGCTAATTCTACCCAACACAAACTCACATCTGTTAATGTAAAATTCTATTCTATTCCCGAGACCTGATTTAAAATTTCATAAAGGTTTGAAAGTGTCACTCAGAATGTATGTGTTAGAAATTTAATTCCAATTTGAGGAGGGGGTATCTAGTGGGAAAGTGTCAGGTCAGTAGGGGTCATCAGCATGAATAGATTAACACCATTACAAAAAGGGTTGGAAGAGTGAGTATTCTGTTCTGTATTCCTGCCACACAGTCAGCAAGAAGACCCTTGCTAGATGCTAGAGCCTTGATCTTGGACCTCTCAGGTTCTACATCTGTGGTGCAACAATTCATGATAAATTATCCACTCTCAGGTATAGTCACAGCAGCACAGAAGTTTTATTTCTTGGTCTATGGTAGAGGTGGTAAACCTGTGTCACATGTGCTGCAATGGGCTACTGGTATCACTAAAAGCTCTAAAATGTTTATCATCACTTGGTATAGGGTGTAGCATTTGCCTACTATGTATGAAACTGTGTATTTGACTCCAAGTACCACACTAAAAACAATTATGTATTTTTAAATTCTGGGGCAAGTGGGCTATGATCACCAGTGAAGCATATCAATTATTAGGATTAACTCTTTCATAAAACAGAATCAGTGTATTTCATCCCTGTAATTAGGCAGATAGATACACTGTGTCCCAAAATAACACAACTTGGGGGAAACTTTGCATAAAGTTGTTTTCCAGAATCAACATGAAAAAAATCAATTGACAGCATATGGATATGATTGAAAAATAATATTTAAATTTTTTTAAAAAACTATTACAATGTAAGGCATACTGCCATTATTTCCCTCAGAAATACTCTTCCTTGTCTCAAACATATGTATCTCATTGTCCTGGCCACTTTCTGAAGCAGTTCTGAAGTCTTCATTTCTGAGTCTCCTTAACTGTGCTATTGCGGCTGCCTTGATGTCTTCAATCAGCTCAGAACATTGAACTTCCACGTTCATTTGGGTCTGGGGGAGGAGCTACAAGTTTCTTGGTGAATAAAGTAGGTGAGGACACGCCGTAATGTTTTTATAAGCTTGCCTTGCCACTGGATGGCACTAGACAGCAGCATTTGCCGAAGTTTTGATTATGCCTCAGAAGGATATGAAAGACAACTTCTAGAACTGCTTAAGAGATAAGAACTATGGCATAAGTATGTTTGAAGTGAGGGAGAATATTTTCAAACGCATTAATGGCAATGTGTCTCTCACTGTAAATTTTTATAAAAAATTTAAACATTTACTTAACATTTATTTCAGTATCTATTAATAAACTCTCCCACATGGATCACCCTCCCAATTTAATAGAATAAACTTCAAATGACTTAATAATTTCTTAAAAAAAAGAAAATCAACTTTACTCTCTTAGAAGGATTTACAGACACAAAATACATTTACATGATACCTTACTATAGTGCTACTAGACAGCTGTTTAATTCAATGTGACTGAAGATAGGGAGTTCTGCCAATTTACTAAGTAGGTGGTAGATGCAAAAAGCTTTTAATAAGGCTTAAAGGGTAAAGCTAACAGCTATGATACTTTGAAACTGATCTCTCAAGATCTCTCAAGATTTCCTACTAAAGAGAAAACTCGAGAGAGCCCAGTTGGTACAAGGCAAAGAGAAGATAAAAATAGGAAGGAGAAAAAAAGCAAACTGCCACATTTACTATTTCACAAAAATAATAGAAAAAGCAGCTTTTATGAAATTATAATAGCTACTCTGAAGCACATCATATTGAAGAAAAGCTAACTACTACAAAAATGAGAAACAACACTGTATTTAGCTCAAAGCTCTATATGAAAAAAATCAGAAGAGCTGTGCCTAAAGCAACAAAGTCCAACTGCTTAAAAAAAAATGGTGCTAAGAAAACTGGACATTCACATGCCAAAATATGAAGTTGGAACTCATTCCACATATAAAAAATCTACTAAAAGTAAAAACATAAACCTATGAGCTAGACCTATTATAAATTCATAGAAAACAGAAAAAGCTTCATGACATTGGCTTTGGTAATGATGTTTGAATGATGCTAAGAGCACAGGTAACAAAAAAATTGGACGTTAACAAAATTAAAAACTTTTGGGCATTTTAAAAAAGCAAAGAGCCCACAGAATGGGATATATTTGCAAAGCACATACTTGGTAAGAAATTAATATCCAGATGTATAAAGATCTACAACTCAACAAAAACCACAAGCAACTCAAATAATGAACAATGGATTCAAATAGGCATTTCTCCAAAGATACACAAATGGCCAACAAGCATATGAAAAGACGCTCCACATCAGTAGACATCAAGGAAATACAAATCAAAACCACAGGAAGACACCAGTTCGTATTACTTAGGATGGCTACTATTAAAAAAACAAAACTCAGAAAGTAAATGTTGGCAAGGATCTGGAAATTAGAACCCTTGTAATTGATAGTGGAAATGTAAAGATGTATCACTATTATAAAAATATGGTAGGTTCCTCAATAAAATTATATAATCTAGCAGTTCTGCTTAAGGAAATGAAAGGTCAACCGCTAACTGTATATCCATGTTCACGGAAGTATCATTCATTCATTCACAATAGCCATAAGGTAGAAGGGTACACTGATGGATGAATGGATAAACAATACGTGGCACAAACAATGGAGTATTATTCAGGCTTAAAAAAGAAATTTCAATACATGTGAGGACATGGATGAATAAGCATTATACTAAGGAATGTAGGCCAGCCATAAAAGCGTGAATATTGTATTATTCCACTTAGAAGAGTAACTGAATCCATACAGAAGGAAAAACAGAATGATAGTACCATTGGCTGGGTGCAGAGAGATGGGATATTCAATGGGCACAGAGTTTCAGTTTGAGAACATGAAAAAGTTCTGGAAATGGATAGAGGTGATGGCTGACTATGTTCAGCAATGTGAATGTACTTAATGAACTGTATACTTAAAATGATAAACTTATGTGCATTTTACCATAATAAAAACTGCAACATGCTTCCAAACAGACATTTAAAGGAAGATTAAAACACAAAACAACATGAAATCTGAAATCACATATTGAAAGAGAATGCCATGTACCCAAGTACAACAACTAACATTAAGATGTATTATATAGTGAAATTACTGGATTTGAAATATTTTGGCTGCTTAGGGACAGATGAAGACTAAAACCACTTCACGTGAGGAAAAGAAAAAGCAGTTAGATATTTAAGATACAAGGAAATCTTCAATATAAAGGGCATAAACTACCATGAACAGTAAAGGATTTGTAGAATATTGCCTCCCTGTTTAAAAAATCTTCAGACCATAGAGATGTCATTGGCAATGAGCAACATGAAGATTAAAAGCATTTTATAATGGTTAAGATAATGTATATACATCTTTTGCAAATGGGAAAGGGACCAGGAGATGGGAGAGAGCAGGAGAGGAGGGGTGTGGAAGGGGAAGTGAAAACAAGATTTGTTAAGTTGTATCAGCTTCCTATGATGAATGTAATCATCATGTACTGCAAACATGTATAAAAAATGAATACAACTTTTAAAAACTAAGAGAAGAGAGAGCAAAGCAAAAATATTTAACCCTTCTCAGAACTTATTATTATACAATATCCCAAACTACCATTTCCTTCTTGAGAAGTAGGATTTCTCGTGTTAAAAAAGGTGACTGAGATGTAATACAAAAGCCTATTGCCTTGAAGTCAGAAGGAACTCATGATGTAAGTTTTTTTTTATTGTTCTGGTGTCAGCAATTAAACCTAAGGCCTCATGCACATACCCTCTACCACTAAGCTATACCTTGAATGACAGTATTACCCTTCCTCCTAGGTGAGGTGTTTTAAATTGTGACCTCTCAGTATCCAAGAAGGGCGAGTTTCAGGACACCCATCCCTTCAGGATATTAAAATCCAAGAATACTCAAATCTCTTTTATAAAATAGTGTAGTACCTGCATATAACCTATCCAAACCCTTCTGAATACAAAGTCTGTACATATTCAATACATATTGGTGTCCATACAGTAACTAAGTATTGTACTTCAATATATAAAAAATATTTTTGTATCATATATATTTTTATATATAAAAACATATAAAATATATAAAAATACTACCTGAGAAGAATGAATAAGACAAAATTAGTTTAAGTGTCCGTCACACAGTAGATTCCATAAGACACTTTAGCCAATAAAAAATAAAATACATACTGATTTGACTTGTATGAAACTTGACCAGCCTATAACAATGGGTTGAAAACCACAGAAAAAAAAGCAAAATTTAATTGACTGGTCAACTGTAGCAGGCATAGATATCACCTGGGAAGCTTGTTAAGATAAAGAGCTCCAGGCCTTCCCACTAATATTCTGGTTATTTAAGTCAAGGCACAGCCCAGTAAAGCCTATTTCTGAACAAGTATCCTGACAATTTTGATGTGGATAGTTGATGAATCACACTTCAACATCATAAAAGCTTTCTACAAACTGTATTACTTTCAGTGAGAAATTTCAGGGCAATGAAGACAGTCATCAATACTAAACACTACAAAAATAACAGCATGAGTAGGGTGTGGTGGCACATGCCTATAATCCCAGCATTCAGAGTCTAAAATAAAAGGATCCCTGGGTTTGAGGCCAGCAGGGCTATATAGTGTATTTAAGGCCAGCCTGAACTTACATCGTGAAACTCAGTCTTGAAAAACCAAAGAAAAGAAAGAGTAACAACATGAACTAGAGTGCATCTGGGTGTGATTTTTGGTTTTGTCACCAATATATAGTATTTATTCCTTACGATTTTTATCTTCTTTATTTGCATGAAAGAGAAAAAGGCTGGGCATTTAATCCCAGCACTCAAGATGCTGAAGCTGCATAGCAAGACCCTGTCTCAAAGACAGATGCGCGCGCGCGCGCGCGCGCACACACACACACACACACACACACACACACACACACACACACACACACACGGAGAGAGAAGGAATACCAACTCAAATATTTAAGAACTACATATCAAAATGAACCTAAGGATTAAAAATACCATCTTTCCCATGAAATCATTAAATAAACATAAGTGGACTTTTATCTCTAGATAAACATAAACATTTGAGCAATGTCAAAATGCCATAAACAAAATTAGAAGACCAAGGAGAAAGTATTTTACAAACATGACAAAAGGACCTGGATAATTACAGATAAATTTTTGTTTTGTTTTGGGCAGTACTTAGGGACTGAACTCTCTGCAATGAGCTACATCCTCAAACATTTTTACTTCTTGAGACAGGATTTCACTAGGTTGCTCAGGCTGGGATTCAATTTGTGACCTTCCTTCACTCAGTCTCCGAGTGCTATTTGATCACAGGCATTCGCTACCATGCCCGGCTGGAATGTGCTACTTGTTAGCAGTTTCTTTCTTTTTTTTGGAATGTGTTAGTTGTTAATAGAAGAGATTAAATTAAATTTAATCTACAGGAGATAACAGAGCTTTAGTATTCCCTCTGCCTACAATCTTCTCTATCACTCAATTCTTTAGGTTAACTTAGGGTTGTCCAACTTTAGAACTAATGCTATCTGGGGTGATGGGGATGGTTGGGAGATGCTGACCTGTCCTCCAGCCCTGCTATCTTTTTGTACTGGGGTACTGACTCCACAAGTGTTCTACCTCTGAACTATAGCCTGAGTCCTTTCCATTTTGAGATCATCTTACTAAATTGCCCAGGTTATCCTTGAACTTGTGATGCCTCAGCTTCTAAATAGATGGAATTACAGGCCTGTGTCGACATACATGGTTGTCCTGTCCTTTTATGAATTTCTTAGAAGTATTCCTGGCTTCTTACCCACTAGATGCTCCCCTATGCCCATAGTGTCAAAAGTCCTCTGAAGGGCAAAACTGACAGCAGATGAGAATGACTGTGTCAATTTACACTATCCTAGAAGTAGATACATCCAACCTAACTCAATCTGATTCTGGAAGTTCTGATGTTGTTGCTGTGTTAGATAAGAACTGTGGGGGTGGGGTAAAGAAACTTTTGTGATGAAAAAGATAATACAGCATACATATATTCTCCTACACACAATATTTCTGAATACTGTAGTAGTTAACAAGAGAAGCTATAGGGCAGGGGTGTGTGTTCAGTGTTCTAAGTGGGAGGAGATTTATTCTAATTCCTTTTCTACTTTTTATCATTTATTAGACATATGAGCAGTACAAATGAATGCATTCTGTTAAACACACATTTGCTGAATAGCTTTTCCAGGGAAAATATTCTTCTAGGCATCAACAATAGCAAAAAAGAAAAACACCAAAATATCCTCTGCCCTTACCTCCCAACAGATAACGTCTACTGGACTGGACCAAGAATTGTGGGTACTTCTCTCAGTAGGTAAAATAAAAATTTTGGCTTTCCTCCAAAAATGACTGAAGTCTTCCTATCAAAGAAAGGACTGCAAAGAGTTATCTTTAAATTTTCAACCACATCTACTAGTCAAGGACCAAATTGCTGGGCATGGTGGCACACGCCTGTAATCCCAGCACTTCGGTAGGTGAGGCAGGAGGATCACTGTGAGTTCGAGGCCAGCCTGGGCTACAATGTGAGTTGAAGACCAGCCTGAACTGTGTAGTGAGACTGTCTAAAAAAAAAAAGAAAGAAAGAGAAGAGAAGAGAAGAGAAGAGAAGAGAAGAAAAAAGAAAAGAAAAGAAAAGAAAAGAAAAGAAAAGAAAAGAAAAGAAAAAAGAACTACATTGCTAGGTGCAGTGGCTAGGCGCAGTGGTGCACACCCATAGTCCCAGCACACTGGAGTCTGAAGAAGGACAATCATTGCAAGTTTGAGGACAGCCTAAGCTACCTAGTGAGTTCAAGGCCAGCCTAGGCTACATAGTGAGACCCTGTCTCAAAACAAAAACAAGACACAACAAAATGAAACAAAACAAGAACCAAATCAACTGTGAAACAAAAACTGTGGGTGAAAAGAGGAAACCAAATTTTAGCACGAGCAAGTAAAAGTTCTTTTGTATATAGAAGGGACTAGTCTAACTTATATGTACAAAACAGAACACATATGGCAGTATTCTTGCAAGTCATTATAGTCATTCCTTAAGTCACGAGCCTTGAGCACTACCCTTAATTCACCATACACTCTAGGACTCTTAAATGTAGTACACTTAAACGTTGCATACTACATATGCATGGTTTCAATTGATGGAGTTCAGTGAAGAGGAAATGCTACTAAGTAAAAAGAAGTCCACCAATTGGAAAGGTGCTATGAGAACAGGCCATAACAAGTATCTTAAAAAGTGCATGTTCTTTATAATCTCATCTTAAGACAATTCACTGGACTTGGAATTGGGATAAAAAACAAATGCATCATAAACTTCTTTAAGAAAATTAATGAACACAGTTTCTGAAAGAAGTTGGGTTAATACCTAAGACTGACGCTAGAGAGGATGCTCAAGATCACTATATATCTAGGAGGCATTGTTGGTCTCAGGGCTTTTGTACTTTACTAAAGTTACAATCAGCTTTATCTAGCAAGACCATTCTTTACTTACTAGTCTAAATTAAGAACCTTATTGCATCCAGTAAACAAAGGATGGATTAATCTAATTAGGCTATATAGCAGTCAGTTACTGCTGGTAGTGATTCAACTCTCTAAGAAACTGATAAAAGTCAACAGAGTTTCTGGGTCACCAACAAATGCTGATATTGATGTTATTTTTAAATACAAAAGCACTTCAAGAGTTTTTTCTTTTAAATGTCAATGTGGAACAATGAGGTGATAAACACCTAAAAATAACACATTGTATGATATATAAGAATTGATATAGTTTGGCTTAGCATCTTCACATTTAAGCTTGTTATTTCATAGGGTTTAATTTCTCAAATGCTGTTTGGTGTACTGTGTAGGGACTTACACTTTTCCCAAGTTTACTATGACATTCAAGTACAATCCTTCATGAGAAATTTTCCCAATGATGTGGGAGAATATGAATTTGAATGTCATCAGTACGCACTGCACACATGTACTAATAAAAATCTAAAAACTTTCTCAGATCACCTCTTTTATTCTGAAGAAATTGAGGATGGGGCTAGTGGAGAGTGAGGCTGTGCAATGTATAACAGTATACCAATACAATTTACTAAAACCACAATAAAAGGCAAAATAGAGCACAGCTATGAAGGGCGCAATGTTGTCTCACAAAACGTAAGATTTCAATTATAATGACTCAATGTAAAATGCTGATTTATCTTTATATTCGTGAGCTGTTCAGGAGGGTAATTAAATATTCTGGTTATTTACTGAATAACCTTTTAAATAAAATAGTGAAAGCTAGAATGCAAGTGATTTGATTCATTAGGCAATTTGAAGTTGTGAGTTTGGCTTTAAGGGACACAAAATTAGGCTGTAAAAAGAAATTATTAAGAGAGAGAAAAGTTAAGAATGGAAGGATTGTGGTGAGATCATTTACTGGAGGAAGTAGAAAGTACACTTGATTCAAAAATGGCACATCCATAATCATATAATTTCCAGAACTATTTTGATGTGTAATTTCTACCAGGATCAACAAGGGTTACCTAAGAAAAGCCAAGTTTATGTAAGTATCCATTAGCTCACTATGTGTTTGGAGACAATTTAAATAAAAATGTAATTCCTTACTCTAAATAGTATTACCAGCAACTTTTCTTTTTCCTCCACAACACCATCACTGACCTAAGTGCTCTGCATAAGAAATAACCAGAAAACTAGGAATAACAGTACAACGATTACAGATTTGGAAGAGTGGAAATAAGAGACCATAATCTATGTAAAATTACATACTGTTCAAAACAATCTATAGCGAAAACTAGGAATAACAGTACAACGATTACAGATTTGGAAGAGTGGAAATAAGAGACCATAATCTATGTAAAATTACATACTGTTCAAAACAATCTATAGCCAATATGTAAATCAAATTAGACTTTATGAAGCTGAGCATTTTGGCAAATGCCTGTAACCCCAGCACTTGAGAAGCTGAGGCAGGAGGATTGCTACGAGTTCAAGGCCACCTTTGACTACATAGTGAGTTCAAACCCAGTCTAAAATAAATAGAAAGAAAAAGAAAAACAAAAACAAAAAAACCAAAACTGGAAAAAACAAATTAGATTTTAGGATCAGAAAAGCTGAAAATAATCAACCTAAACCATGAAACCCACATCAAAAATAACATTTTAAGGATCTTTTTCTAACACTACTTTCTTAGCAAATGAGGTTGACTAAATATACAAAATAGTGTTGTTCTCCTACAGTCCTTTTTTTTTAACGTGATCCATTTATCTACACAAATGTTCTAAAATAGCGATTTTTTAAAAAGTAATACAGCCAGATATGGTGGCACATACATGTAACACCAGCACTCAGAAGCTGAGGCAGGAGGACTGCTGTAAGTTTGAGCCCAGCAAGAACAGCCTCAACTACATAGTGAAACCATGACCCCAAAACTCTAATATAGTGTTGGGGGTGTAGCTCTAAGGTAGAGGGCTTACATGTGAGGCCCTGGGTTCAATCCTTAGTATGGAAAAACAGTAATATGAAGATATGAAGAATTCAGGCAGGATTAAATACTTCTATTTTTAAAAGCATACATTTGGTGGGAAGGGTTAACAAATGCTGCACGTTATTCTGTAAGGACGAGACATCAAACTTAGGACTTTTGTATCTTAAAATTTTGACTAAATGTTGTCAAGTTTTACTAATTTGAACGTGTTTTAGGGTAAAACATATATAAACATACTCCTGATATAGTATATTTGAAGCAAGCGTTGCAGTTTGAATCATAAGGAGACAAGTAATGCTAACACGTGATAAATAAAACTTTTCTGATATTTAAGAAATGACTGGGTAACAAAGAAATTATTTCCCTAAACATCTAGGTCTTGCAGTGTTATGTTAAGGGAATGTAACTAATTTAGTCACAATTCACAATATTTGAATCAATGAGTCTAACAAAATAAACATTGTCAGTAAACACTAACTACACAGACCTTAACTAAAATATACCAAAATCTAAATAGAGAAAGTATATGCATTAAATTGTCTCAGAAAAGAAATTTTTAAAAAATCTATCTCTTAGTTTAAAAGGCCTGGCAAATTCCAACAGAGTGCATTACAGTTAATTCACCATAAATTAAAAACTCATACGAAAAAACTCCACATATGAAGCAAGACATTCATTCCATCATTTATCTTTACCACTAAAACACTAAAACCAACAGCAAAATCAATAACCAACTAATTTCTTCTCCCTTTTTATTAGAATGTGTTTGAATACATAATAAATTGGTCGTGGAGTACTCAGGCGTAGGATTTGAAGTTTGGTGGCACTAAAAACAGGCACTAAAATAGTACTTACATTTCTACTGAATTTGGTGAAGGAATGCTGCATATAAAACCTGTGCATATAAACAATCGCAGTGTTTATTGTGAGTTGAGAGCTGGAATGTAACATTTAGGAAGTAAGCTGAGAAAAAGTCTCATTTCCAAAATCACTTTGCTAGAAAACTCCGATCCGTGGTTCTTTTCCCTTGCCTCCCATTCACTCACAAACCAAACCAAACTAAATATAAATAATAAAAGCTCGAAGGAGGCAAACAGGCTTGACGCCAAATAAACAGCATAAGCAGTAACTGCAGAGCATTCTCTCTAATAATATTAAGCGAGCCCTGGAACCACTTTTTAGTAGCTAGAAAACACGAAAATCCAACACGCGCACCCACACCCACATACAATACCACGCCAAGAACATAAAGACCTCGGGGCGCTCCAAAGGCACAGGAGACCCGCCCTCAAGTCGGGGAATGGCCTCGGAGAACACTGAAACCTTTCAGTTTTAACCTTCCAACCTCACAACCCCTTCAGTGCCGAAGAGACGTCGAAAGGGCCGCTCCTCTTTTTCAATAATCCTTAGGGTTGTCTCTGGCCTGGAAACTACTCCCATTTTGAGCCGCCACCACGCGCTCCCCCAAACATTACACAACGCAGCCTCCCGGCCCGCGTTCCTGGACTCTTCTCTCTCCCTCTCCAGCTCCACTAGCTCCTCGCGGCTGCCGGAGCCCAAGCTTTCCCTTCATCACGGCGCGGCCGTGGCCCAGAGAAGGTCGAGGCAGCGGCGCCATGTTCG
The DNA here is from genome assembly GCA_004027595.1 of Dinomys branickii. NCBI lineage: Eukaryota > Metazoa > Chordata > Mammalia > Rodentia > Dinomyidae > Dinomys > Dinomys branickii. Next base: position 81,201 of record PVLD010001543.1, on the reverse strand, counting down.
CGAAACACTAGGCCCGGCAACTCAGTGAGGGAGACAGGGCGTGAGGGGTGGAGGGGCAAGAACAGGAAAGGATACACATTGAGACGCTGCCCCATTTCCTGGATGAGGTTGGCCGACTGCTGCCGGTACGAGAGCTCTCTATCCGCCTCCACACCGCAGCGGCGACTCGGTGTGTTCTCTAGCTGTTCCCGAGTAAAGAACCAGCGAGAAGAAGCTCCACGGCCCGACGCCATGACACTTCCTCCTCCGCCCGCTCATTCACCCATCCCCCCTCCCCTCTTAGGTCCTGGACTCCCCGCCAAGGCCGCTTGACCCCGCCCCTCCTCGCTCGCCGTAGGGCACGCTCCGCCCCTTCTAACTTCCCGTCACTGTCAGCATGCGTGCGCATTGGACCGATTTTTTTCAGCTCGCCCAAGTCTTTTGCTTTCTTTTTCCGGCCCCCCCCCGCCACCACTCCCGAGCACTGGACCACAATGCTCCACGCGGCTTGTCATTGGGAGGCGCCGAAAGGTGGGGATGGCTCGGAAGGAAGAGGTCGGCGCGGTGCATGCTGGGTTGGCTGGGCGAAAGGGCGGGGCGGAGAGGAGGGCAGCCGCTGGGAGTCTGGGAGTTAGGTGGGGCAGAGTTGCGCTGTGGGTCCTGGGCGTGGACTCCGAAGTCCCCTTGTCTTTCTGGAACTGGACGCTGGCGACCCTTTAAAAACAGAAAAATCTTTCTCACTGCGGTCACACGCCCCAACTACTATTTTTCTTTCCAATTGGATGGCACATTTTCATGGTCGGGTAACTCTTGTGTACACGAACAGTCTCCACCCCAGAGGCGGGTCTAGAAAGTATCCACCTAGGGGAGAGTACAGAGGAAGTCACGATCTAAGTTTGTCCGCTTTTCATTACCCCCATGTTTTGACGGTGCAAGCCGTGAGTTTATTTTTAAACATTACTTGTCAAAGGTTATGCAGTTAGTAACTTGAAGAACTGAATTAAATGAAGTCGTCATTCCTGACGGGGAGCCCCGCCCCACCTTTGTTTCGGGTAACTGAACCAGGCAGCGCGGAGCCCAGGATCTTGCTCAGTTGCTGAGCTGGCCTCAAACTTCGACTTTCTTGCCTCAGCCTCCCTAAGGAGTTGGGTTTACAGGTTAGCGCTGGGTCCGTTTAGGAGTGTGTTTTTCAACGGCGCTGTGGTTTCTTTGAGAAAAGGTTGGAGAGAAGCACATAGTGGGACAGCAAACAGTAAAATGGTACGTAGTATTTGATGAGTAACATCACATACACCTGTTCATTTCCTTTCTTCTCTCCATAAAAATCGCCACAGACTTCACTCAAGAATCCATGTCTGGCTATGAGCCAATATCTGTTGTCTATAAGTGAAATTTTGAAGTTTAAACTTGCTTGTTGAATTACAGAGCGTGTAAGGCAAATGTTACTACTTTCAAAAGAGTTCTTCATCAAAGTCCAGGCTTTTTTTTTTGTTGTTCCTTGGGCTCCGCAGAAGGTAGTATTTTAGCAGCGCTGCCTGCCCCTGCTGTGCCCTAATATTGATTTGATGATAGTCGGCCATTATGGTTAAGTTTCCCAAAAAACTTCATGTCTTACTTGTCTTGTGCCTCACGTCCTCGCTTACTTAGGAGTGACTAGCTGGGGCTTAGGGATGTAGTTGAATAGTGAGACGTTTGCCTAGCGTGCATGAAGCTCTGGGCTTGAACCCTTGCACTGAAATACATTCCTCGATTGATTTAAAGCAACATTTGCAAAGTGCCAACCTCTGGTACCCATTTTTAATAAAAGCTTGACAATGAGAGAGCTTCCTCAACTTGTTACAGCATTTACAAGACTATAGCTAACAACCCTTATGGTGAGAAAGTAGATTTTTACTCTACTTTCTCCAACATCCACAATGTTCCAATTTCTAACCCCTTTCAGCATTGTACTAACCATGGCTTAGCTAATACAATAAGAAAGAGAAATTGAAAATACGGAGATTGGGAAGGAAGGCACTTATCTTCTATTCACAGATGACATCATTATTTATGTAGAATATCCCAAAGAAATAAATTCTTGCAAGTAATCAGCAATGGTAACAAGATTAGATCTATATGGGGAAAACTACAAAACTGGTGAAAGAAATAAAAAGTTCTGAACAAATGGAAGGATATTCTGAGTTTATAGATTAGAAGGTGCAAGCTAAGTATCAGTTCTCAACTTAATGTAATCCCTGCAGAAGTTCCAGCGAGTACTTTTACAAATAATTGAGAAGCGTTGTAAAGTTTATATGGAAGGGTAAAAGGTGCAACACAAGTTGGACTGACACTGCCTAACTTCAAAGAGAGGGAAGTCATGTTAAGGTGGTATTGGTGGAAGAATATACACACAGGCCAATGGAACAGAATAACCACACGCATAGCCAAGTGACCTGTGACAAAGAGCCAAAGTTAAATGGAGTAAGGACAGTCTTTTTAATAAGTAGTGCTGGGACAGCTAGACATTCATACATATTGTATGTGTATATATACTGTATGTATATGAATGAAAGGGTCTAGAGTGCTTATACTTTTCGCAAAATTTAATATAAAAGTGGATAATGGCTGGGCATGGTGGTGTGTACCTGAAAACCTAGTACAGGAGGCTGAGGCAGGAGGATTGTTTCGAGTTTGAGGCTAACCTGGGCTACAAAGTATGTTCAAGGCCTGGGGGCCTGGGGAGATAGATCAGTGACACAGTGCCTGCCTGGCAAGCACAAAATTCTGAGTTTGATTCCTGGTACTAAAACAAACAAACAAGGACAAAAATCAAGGTGTAGCTGAACCACATAGCAAGACGCTGTTTCAAAAAGAAAAAAAAAGGATCATGGACTTAAAGTTTTGTAAAACACGAAACTATAAAACTTCTGAAAGATAACAGGAAAGACGTAGATGATCTTGCATTTGGTCATGAGGTTTTAGGTAAAACCAAAAGCTCAATCCATCAAAGAAAAAATTGGTAAATTGGACATCACAGTTAAAAAATTTTGCTTTTGGAATATACTATGTAAAAGGTGAAAATAACGAGGGTAAAATATTGCAGAACACATGATAAAGGACATATGTAAAATATATAAAGACTTTAATATTCAGCAATGATGCATACTTATAATCCCAGCAGTCAGGATGCTGAGGCAAGAGAATTGTGGGGAGTTTGAGACCAGCCTGGGCTACATAGTGAGTTCAAGGACAGCCCGAATTACACCACAAGACCCATACATACATATATACATACATACATACATACATGAATATACCAATGAGTGAACAAATAGCACTATTTATTCATTTTAATAGCCCCATTTCAAGTAGGGCAAAAGTTTTGAATGGACACCCCACTGAAAAAAAAAAGAGTGCAAAATAACGTATGCGAATATAATGTTTGGGGAGGGGTGTATACCATGGCCCGCCACTGCTCTGCTGGAGCACGCAGCTCCTGGTGATCTTAAACCCAGTGTCAGTAAAAGAACTAGAGAAGTATAGTTTAAAATAAAAGCAGACGATTTATTTGAAAGTGAGAGCACATGCACAAGCGCAAGCTAGCTACTTGGGATGAACAGGGAGTACTGAAAAGGGAAACACTCTTGGATTTCTTGTCTGCAACTCCTTTCATTGAGATCATTGTAGGCTTCTGGAATCTGATTGGTTCTCTGGCTGTCTTAGTCCTTCCCTTGGATTTCTTCCAGTCATGACCTGGAGGATAAGATTATGGTGTGTGTGTGTGGGGGGCACAGTTTATGAATGAATAGGTTTAAGGAAAATGGGAAAGTGTGTGACTCAGGATTAATTGAGCTACCTGGGACCTACCTGGGCTTAGTTTCTTTGTCTTTGTCTTGCTAATTGCCTGAGTCCAATGCTGCCTGTAGTCACCCTTAATAAGTCTGTCCATTAGCTTTTAACAAAGGTCAATGAGACCTTCATCCTATCTTTTCCCTAACTGTGGGCCCTGGTTCCTACCAAAGGATGCTCAACATTTGTTGGAAGAGTATTCTTAGGAGTATTCTTGGGCTGGGTATATAGCTCTGTGGTACAGCACCTGCCTGGAAAGTGTGCAGTCCTGAGCTTAACTGCCAGCACCCCCCCCTCCAAAAAAGGGATATTCTTAATAGTGATTTATATGACCCGACTGGAAACATTCATGTTCATAAATGGAGAATTGGATTATGGTATGTTTGTGGTGTCTGTGTAATTTTCATTCATAGGATTCAGCCATTAGAAAGGAGGCAGCATATGTGTGAAATGACCACCAAAAAGCAACGATCTGTTGTTTGGGTAAAATGAGAAAAGGAACAAATCTATACAACAACAACTTTCATAATCAGACTGTAGGAATACATACACACCAGAAAACAAAACCACAACAGGTGCAGAGAAAAACCTTTGCGGGCAGAAACGTAAGTTGAATCTGATCTTTTTGAACTTTAACATGTTTGTTGACTTTTCAAAAGTAAACTATTATTATAGACAGCTGAATTATTTAGAAATACTATGGGCAGTCAGATGGGGCCAGGTCCTCAGAAAAGGTCAGTGCAGACAACAACTGTGGACGGAGGCACATTAGTTGAAGGTCAGGCCTCAGAATAGAGGAAATGATGACACCTGCATACTTCCCCTAGGGATGAACAGCAATGATGGATATTCTAAATAGCGATCAGTCACCTCTGGTCAGTCCATGTATGCTTGCTATGTAACTTGCTTCCCTATTTAATCTTTATTACCTGAGTGATTATACTCAGAATCGGTTGACTATAGTTTTATCCCACCTCCTTTCCTATTGGATCAATGTTATTCAAATTACTACACTTGTAATCTTATTAGTTGATGATAGTTTTGTCCCACCTTAGACCTACCTCACCTTGTGGTTTCACTCTGTAAAACTCCCTTGAGAAGCAGCATCCCTGGCAACCCACTCAGGACCTCTCTGTCTTAGCTAGAACTTTTTTTACCCCCTAATAAATATTTTCTGCTCTTAACTTCCATTGTTCCTAAGAATTCATTCTTTGATTTTGGGGAACACAAATGCAGCATATAGGACATCTGGCAGGTTGGGAGTTATAATATTTCCCTTACATTGTTTGGATTATTTGGAGGTCCTATGTCATCCTTACACTATTAAGTTATCAGTTTTTTTTTTCAGAAAAGGTAACTTAAATGCCTTGTCTCTCTCGCTCTTCTCTTTAATTTCTTTCTTTCTTTCTTTCTTTCTTTCTTTCTTTCTTTCTTTCTTTCTTTCTTTCTTTCTTTCTTTTCTTTTCTTTCTTTTTCTTTCTTTCTTTCTTTCTTTCGTCTATTTTGAGACAGGGTCTCCCTGTGTAGTTCAGCAGGCCTTGAGTTCACTATGTAGCCTAGGCTGACCTTGAACTTGTGGTGATCCTTTTGCCTCAGTCTCCAGAGTGCTGGAATCACAGGCATGTACCACCATGCCCAGCTACTTTCCTATTTTGGTTAGAAGAAAAATCTTCAGAATCATCTCTAGTTTAAATTTAAAATATATTTAATATATAAAATATATTTGTAAGGTAATTTTAAGAACTTATCTTAAATATATTTTTATGTTTTCTACCTGAGTAAATGAATTGGATTGAGCTAGAACTAGCTTCTATTTTAAGATGCACAGGGAAAGGTATTGTACAAGGGAAAGAGAAATATTGGATGGTTATGAATTATTTGTCTTTCAAATATGGTGGTGATGGTATTTTTCCCCCAGTATATATTTTAGAGCAGTAACTATAGTACATAAAGAGGGAGATAAAATCTTGAAAAATCTACATTGTTGTCTGAACAGTGTTGTTCCAGCCAGTCAAATGTCTGTACTTTTGCTCAGAAGCATGTGTTGCTAATGGCACCTGAGAAGAATGTCTGCAATCACTGTGTAGTATCCAGGTAAGTTTGTGAATATATGTAAGGTATTTGTTATGTGCTGAATTATGTCTTCTAAAAGTTCTTATGTTGAAGTCCTAGCTCAGCACTTCAAATGTGACTGTATTTGGTGTATGTGTAGGGAGGGACCAGCAGAGACCACCAAGGTTATGTGAAGGCAGCATGCTGTGGAATTTATTGTGTCTGGTTGCAGGCAGACAGAAAGTGAAAGACCTTCTATGTGGAAAAAAGAGAAATATGCCCCTTTTATAGAGATGGAAAGAAGGCAAGGGACATTAGGTGGGAAGATTTTAATAAACACCTATGGTCAAGGTTCTCTGGCTGTCTTGCACCTCAATGGGCAAGTCCTTGAAAGTCCACTGTAAATTTTTGAGTGTCTCCAGGTGTGCCAGGACCTGCAAACTTCCTTGTCTTACCTCCTTTACGCCATCCTGTGCTTGCCCATGACAGCTGTGGTGCTGAGCTGAGTTCCCTGCTGAGAGTAGTCCTCTGCTGGCAAGTGGGCTGGGGGCTGGGAGAGCCAGGTCCAATTGGAGCCTTACAGATACAAGCTCTTCAAAGAATTAATTAAGTTAAAATGAGGTAAATGGTCTGAGCCCTAATCCAATATAGCTGGCATCTTGGAAGAAGAAATTAGGATATAGACATTTGTATGTATATATATGTTATTGAATAAAATGACTAGGCCACTTTTGATAATAGTGCAGATATTAAATACTATGTTAAAAGTGCTCAACTGTAGACTATTTGAAAAGAAGTAGAAATTTTTCCTAAAGATTTGGGAAAGGAAAAAAAAACAGTAACATGTTTTATACTGTTATGTTCTTCAACTTTATTTTTTTTAGGCAGATTGGAGTAATAAGCACAGTGGTGGGTGTGCAAAACTTAGAAAGTAACAGGAGGGACAAGAAAGATGCAGTGATTAACTATATAAAGTGAAGTGAAAATAATAGTGTACTAAGAAGTCAATTTCTTTACTCTGACAAGAGACCAGTATGAATTACATGCAAATACTCAATCCTTGATTTTCTGGACTAGTAGAAGGGAAATGAAGTATGAATTAACCAGTTAAAAGGGTAGTTTGGAAAAATTATATTTAATTTTGAAATTCAGCCAGAGGTGTGTGAACTGCAGATGTTCTTTAATACTCCCAGTACCAAGTCCTTTTGTAGCATCCCAGGTAAGACCATAAATTAAATTAGAATAAGGCTATTCTGGTATTCTCAACTTACTCTGCAAAGCTAGCTTTATACATTGAGCTCAGTATTTTAAATGAAAATATTCTGATAACAGTAACTTTGTAGAAAGGAGCCTTTCTCCTGAATGGATGTTTCACAGCTGTGTTCCTATAGTTTTGCTTTCCTTTTTAGTTCTCATCGTCTATCCCACCCCCTTATGCTTTGTGTCCCGCCAAAGCCTCATGCAGTCTTAGATAGGGTTTTTCAGAGATGGCTGACGCTAGAGTGTATAATGCTGGGGTTAGGGGTGTGTGATTTAGTAAATCACTCCACTGATTTGGTTGGTTTGGCATAGTTCTGGCTAAGATTAAGGGTTTGAACACTATACCTGCCGAGGGCAGGTAGCTTGCATACAATGTAAGTGACAGTAAGAGTCTTGTATTTTTTCTTTCTTGTTGCTTTGATACTTTTTGGCCACCATAAACTGGTTCTCTCTTGTTGCTTTTGGAGCCATGAACTATTATTCTTTGCGGTGTCCCTCTGGCATGTGTCACTCTGCCTTGGAGCCTGGCAACTATGGACTGAATCCTTTATAAACTGTGAGCTAAATAAACCTTTCCCTTAACTTTGGGGATTGTATATTTTGTCTCAGCAGTGATAAAAGTAACAAGACAGAATTTGGTACCAGAAAAGTGGGGTTGTTGCTGTGACTATATCTGACCAGTGGTTCAGGAGCATTTGGGAATGACTCATGAAAAGAGTGGGAAGTTTCAGAGAGGTTGGCTGAGAAAGTAGAGCTGAAATACCTTAGACATGGGAGATTCTTTCCAGAGCTTAGAAGACAGAAAGCCAGTGAAGACCAGGTTCAGGAGGCTTCTGCTGGACAGGGCTGCATCAGCTGCCAAACTCCAGACAATGTGTGTTATGGCTGGCAGAAAGTATATCTGCACTTTGCTTGCGTACAGAGATTTTCCCTGAGACTGAGATTAAAGCTGATGGACTAATGAATCTGTCAGAAGAAATTTCAAGGCAGCCGAATGTTAAGGCGGTGGTATGGCTACTGTTGGGGGCTTTTAGCCAGATGTATATTGAGAATTAAGAGCAAAGAGCCCAGCAGGATGATTTAAAATGTTGTGAGTTTGGCCAGAAATGAATCTCCAGAAAAGCTGTGGACTGCAAAGATAGAGCAGAGGACGTCTTCATTGCTGAGAAGGAACAAGAAAATAGAAAAGATGGCCTGAAGGCATCACAAGAAGCAGCAAGACACCTCCCTTTGCAGACTCAGAGTTTCAAAAATGAAAGCCTGTGCTTTGAGAAGAGAGCCCCAGAACACCGTGTTCCAGAATGGCAGTGGCCTAGGGAAGTTGTTCCTTGGGATTTGGTTCACAGGCACTCGGTCCCTACAGCTAAGAGAGAAAGATGCCTGGCTACTGCTCGAGCTGGCAGCAGATGTTGGCATCATCCATGTGGTGCTGGTTTTGGATGCATGCAGAATACAAGAGTTGTGAGGTCAAGAAGGCTTATACCCAGTTTTCAGAAGAAGGCCTGGGGGGCCAGACAGTGTGGTCCTGAGAAGGCAATGTGTAAAGCCATGAGTGTGAAGTCAGGGGTGCAGTGGAGACCCCAAGAGTATGAAGAAGCCAAGAACATGGATTGTTTGAGGAAAAATTCAAGGAGGGAGCAGAGCAAGCCCAAGAGAGAAGCTGTGGTAGCTATAAGTGCTGGAAGTGCTGTAGGCATGGATCCACTTCAGCCCTCTGGGGTTGATATGTTGCCACAGATGCTGCAAATGGAACTGTAGGATTTAATGTTTACCCTGCTGGATACTGAACTTGCTTTGATTCCATTGCTTTGTATCCTCCCTGTTTGCACCTTTTGGAATGGTAATGTTTATCATGTGCCATTGTATGTTGGAAATGTTTAACTTTCTTTTTATTTGTACAGGGGCTCACAGCTAAGAGTTTGCTTGAAATCTCAGAGAAGATTTGAGACTTGGACATTGATTGATTGATTGTCTTTTTGAGACAGGGTCTTGCTATGCAGTTAGGTTGCCCTTGAGCTCACTTTGAAGCCCAGGCTGGTCTTGAACTTGCAATGATCCTCCTGCCTCAGCCTACCCAGTGCTGGGATTACAGGTGTGCACCACCACACCCAGCCAGGGACTTGAACTTTTAGAATGCTGAAGCTGTTAGGGCTTTGATAATCCTTGGAGATGGACTAAATGCCTTTTGCACAAAGGAATGTGCGTGAGTCTTTGGGAGCTGGAGTGGAATGTTACGGTTTTTGTCTAGATGTCTCCTCAGAGCCTCATGCAGTACTGGGGTGGGTTTCAGAGGTGGCTGAATGTAGAGTTTGTGATTGTTTAATGGCCCAATGATGGGATTAAGGGTGTGAGTATTACACCGTCTGTGGCCAGGTAGCCTGCATATAGTATAAGGTAAAGAAAGGTGCTTGTCCTCTCTCTCTCCTTTGTTGCTTTTGCTGTCTTTCACTGCCATGAATGGTTGCCTCTCTGCCATGTGCCACTCTGCCTTGGAGCTAGTAGATTATGGGCTGAAACCTCTACACACTGTAAGCTAAATAAACCTTTCCTCCATTAATTTTGGCTGTCAGGTATTTTGTCTCAGTGATGAGAGAAAAGTAGCTAAGATACCCCACCAAAGTCTTATCTCTTATTAGATTCAGCCCAAATTCTAGTATATGCCCCATTGTTTGAGGCCAAATGAATTCTTTTTACTGAAACTTCTTTGGAGTTCTTGTATGCTTAGTAATTATTCTATGAACATGTGTATTGCTTTATTTTTTTGGTAGTTGGAATAAAACTCAGCACCTCATGCTTGCCAGGCAGGTGCTGTGCTGCTGAGCTATATCCCCAGCCTTATATTGCTTTCTTAATTGGGTTGTAAGAGTGTATGTACATCTTCATTTTGTGGAGGCTAAAACATTCCTAGCCAAATTCTGGCCTACTGGAAGGTGTTACCAGTGAACAAAACAGATTATTTGGGCCCAATTCACATGATCAACATGGAGAATCTACGTGAGCCCCTAAAATGAATCTGGTGTTGACTTTTCTCTATGTAAATAATTAATAACATTTTACTTTTTCCCTCTTCCAAGTTAATTAAAAACACATTAGGAAAATAATTTTTGATTTGCCTGTGTGGTAATATACTGCTTTTCAGAAGGAAAACACTTATAAATCATTTTGTTAAGAATAATTTAGGCTATTTGGGAATATTCTGTTTCTGCATAAAATAATTCCAAATAGGATTTTAGCAATGTGTGTGATACATATTTAAAAAGTGAAATATTATCTTGAATGCAGTCCTTCAAATTGTTTTCTTTCCAGACCCAAAAATGCCAGAGCATTACCAGCTTTGAGTTTGTCCTAAAAAAAAGGAAAAGAAAAAATTTATTTTAAAGTACTGTTGGTTAAGTATTTTATTGTCTTCCTCAGGTTTTTAAAAAGTCAGCTCCACAATGTAGGAGAAAAGTATTAGCAGGTTATTATAGTGACTGTCTTGTGAAAATCTTAATCCATGTTTTACCCCACTGATTGAAATCTAAATCTTTTTTTTTTTTTTTTTAAACAACTTGAAGGTTTTTTTTTTTTTTTTTTTTCCGGTACTGGGGATCGAACTCAGGACCTCCTCAGGAAGTGGCCTTCTTTAGAAACTTTTAGTGGGCTCTTCAGTACTATTTGGAGGCAAGTAGAGAGAAAAGTTACAATTTAGGTCTTTGGGACAAGAGGGCTAGAAACAGTGCTGGGAAGGAATCTAGCTGTCCCATGGCTTCTAGGCATATACTTGTATCTTTTCATATGCCACTGAATATATGGTGAGCTCTTCCATTATAAGAGAAGTATACAGATGAAAGGTCTCAGGTGGGCGTACAAATTTGTATATCTCATAAATTTCACATAAGAAAAGTTGTCCCTAATTTTTCTCCACCTTCTCCCCAATCACAGATTACAGCTCTTCGGAAAAGAAGAAGTGATTTTCTGGGTCAGTAGCACAGACCTATAATCCTAGTCGCTCCAAAGACTAAGAGGATTGAAAGTTTGAGGGCAACCTGGGCAACTTAGTGTGACCCAGTCTCATAATAAAAATAAAAGGGACTAGATACATAGCTCAGGCATAGAGTGTTCTTGGGTTCAATCCCCACTATAGATAGATAGATAGATAGATAGATAGATAGATAGATACTTGACAAGCAGGTTTGTGATACCCAAATTGTTTTGTAGCTAGCCTGCCAAGGGGATGCTTTTATGTGAAACAGATTTTCCAGTCGAAAACTTGCAACTAGTATACATCAGAATAAATTCTTGGCATCTGTTAATGTGCTTCATGATTATTCAGGAGAGTTGATGAGCTATGTCTTTAACAGATAAGGTAGAGTGAGCTCAGAAAGCTTTTTGGATTCTACTTTAGAAGAAAACCAATAACTATACAAAAGGATTATGACTAAGATTTATGAATATTTATTAGAAATTTGTCCCCTTATTTTCATTTTTGGTCATTCTTGACACCTTGTAGAGATCGGTGGTGTTTTTAGGGGAGTGGTTATGAGGGGAAGATGACAAAGGTGATCTAAGGATATTACATCTCATTTAAAACCTATCTTGATTTAGGAGCCTAAAGAGTAGAACAGGTAGTGATAGCACTATGGTACATTTTAGTAAAAGCTACCCACCTTAAAAACCAACTACTAGGAAAGAATATCAAGTTATTTGAGGAACTGATTTCTTGGGTCCTTGTTATTGAGAACTTAGTCTTTGCTTTGAGATAGGGTCTTGGTATGTAGTTCAGGCTGGCCTTGAATTTACTACATAGCCTACATTGGCCTTGAAATTGTGGCGATTCTTCTGCTTTAGCACCCTGAGTGTTGCAATTACAGCCATGTACTGCCAGCAGTTGGCTGAGATCTTAGTCTTAATACCCAAATAACTGCCGTCATTAGAACTTTTTGAGATCCATAGGCAACAGAAATATTAAAGGAAGAAACTGAGACATTATTTTCTTATGATCTTTTTCATATACTAACATATTGGTATGCTTCTTTTTTTTATTTTTATTTTTATTTTTTGGTATGCTTCTTTACAGTTTTTTTCCTTGGCTTTTGAATTAGGTTGTGTGAGGCTGGCTTTAAACTGTTTTATGTTCCTTTGCCTTACATTTCAGTTCTTTTTTTTTTTTTTTTTTTTGTATGTCTGGAGGTTGAACCCAGAACCTTTACATTGAGCTGTAGTTTTTTCTATCTTGAAACAAGGTCTTGCTGTGTCTTTAGCTGCCCGGGGTGGGCTCAGATTTGTGACTTCTGCCTTAGCCCCCCAGAGTACTGGGGCCGCAGCTGTGTATCACCACGCCTGGATCCTTTCTCTATTGTGTTTTATTTTTGTTTTTCTGACACAGTGCAGTGTCTCACTATGTAGCCCAGGCTGGTTTTGAACTCCTTGTAATCCTCTTGCCGTAGCCTCCCAGGTGCTAGGGTTATAGGTGTGAACCACCACAACTGGCTATTCTTTGACTTCTAATACTTTATTAGTGTTGGTGAACCTGTGGTACACGTGCAGCCTGTGCTGAAATGAGCTTTGTATCATTGAAAGTTCTAAAATGTTCTCCATCACAGCAGGCTTAGCTATTTCTGAAGATAGAGAAATAGCACTGAGTATGTTAAGTGTAATGATTTATTTGTTCTTTGTTAACATATGTTAAAGTATTCTGAAACTAAATATAATTAGGGAAGGAAAACTCAGGAAAAAAGACCATAAAATAAGACATACAGTATACCTTTGTTTCTTCATCAAATTCTTCCATGGACTCTATTAATTTCCCAGGTTCCAACTCACCTAGCGGGAAGGGATAATCAGTTCCCAAGATGACTTTATCCTGAAAAAAGAAAATATGTTTATAAATTGGTAGAACATCAAAGAACCTCATATAAACTTTTTTATATTTACTTATTATAAGCACTCTTATAGTAAGATCACAAACCTTTCTGATTAATAGAAACATGAACCTGCTCTATATTTTATGGTTCTGATTTTATTTTGATGTTTTTCCAGCAGATGTCGCTGTTAGGTCTCCTAAACTTGCGTATCATTCTCCCTCCAAGATATTTAAGGATTTTTTTTTTTTTTTTTTTTTTTTTTTGGCGGTACTGGGGATTGAACTCAGGACCCTGCACTTGCCAGGCAGGCGCTTACTCCACTGAGCTATATCCCCAGCCCATTCTCCCTCCAAGAGATGGAGGAAGGGGAGCTAGGAGACCGGGGTGGTGGTGGGGTGAGTGGTGGGGGTAGTGGTGGGGTCGTGGAACGGGGTTGAAGAAAGAATTCAGATGTGTTACGTACATGTAGCAACTCCTCATGAGGAATGTAATCATGTATGCAAATATGTACTAATAAAAAAACAAAAACTGAAAAACCCATAAGAACTAAAATACAAAATATAAAAAATAGGCATTTATTTAATAAAATGTACTTATACATTCAGGTGAAAGTAAGGATTCTTTCTTAAAATGACACATCACAATTGACCCCATAATTTTTAATGTGTACTAGAATTAGGAAAAAATGAAAAAAAAAACAACAACCCTAGGAGATACTAAGTTAATGGCAGTGTGTCAAAATAAGAAAAGCATGTCAAACTATAATTTTTATTTTTTAAGATTTATACCACTGTATAAGAAATAAATACAAAATTAAAGTATTTGTAACAGCATGACTAGCCTACTAAATTTTAGAAATTTGAAAATAAAGAGGAATAAAGAATACTTGTATATGCTGAAATGGAATAATCTGCAAGTTTTAAAGAGGAATGATCTTGGAGTTACATTGTAAAGGGGAAGAAAATTCAGGACACTATGTTTGCTATTTCTCATATTTCTGTTTCTAACAAGGACCTAGAGGCCCCAAAATATATATGCAGTGTATCTCAGGAGTGCTGCATGAGAAACAAATAACAGGAACTGCCTTTGTGGAAGAGGTTTGAGGGTGAAGGGATCTAGCCTCCTCTTTTTTCTCTCCCTGTCCCCTCCCCCCAAGATGTAGCTCACGTGCAGCGTGATTAATCCTTTTAAAATATACAACGCATTGGGCTTTAGTATATTCATGAACTTGTGTAATCATTTCTGATGTAGGATAAAAATTATAGAAAGGAGACAAGGAAAACCATAATTTAAAAATTGTACTTTTAATAAAAATTGTAGCTTCAAGACACAAACCTCGTTGAAAATTCCTTTTACCTGTAAATGGACCATAACCATTCCTTTTTCCCTATAAATGGGCTTTTTCCTTACAGAAGGGCTGCAGATCTATCCTCTGTGACGGCTTTCCCCCTACCAACCAGGCACCACCCTTTCCCTGTAGAAAGGACCACTGCCTGTCATCTGTAAATTGAATCCCATCTTTCCACATAGTCACAAGTCTCACATATTTCCACCCCAAATCTTTATAAATATACCCAGCTAGAGGTGCCTCTCTTTTGAGAGCCCTCACTCTATTTCTTTGAATGTGTACTTTTAAAATTCTACCTAGTAAGTCCCTTTATGTATCTTATTTCTGATGTGTACTTTTAAAATTCTATTCTAGTAAGTCCCTTTATATATCTTATTTCTGATTAGGTCTTACCTTGGGGGAAACATGGTGTCTACAGTGTCTACCCAGCAATTACAGAATAGACATCTCAGAAGCACAAGGAACTTTTTCCAAAATACATGAAAAATTGTTCAATATCTCTGACTGTTACAGCTTTTATCTAGGTGTCTTCCCCAAGCCTCATGCACTCAGAGGTGGGGCTGTTGTGAGTAGCTGGATCATGGATGTGATGCTCAATGATGGGTGTATGGTTTAGGACACTTACTGGTTTAGCATAGTTATGGGTGTGATTGAATTGATTTACCGAAGATGAAAGAACCATCCTGGGTGTGAGTGGGACGAGCTAATGGGCTTGTAACCTGGATAGGATAGGATAGAAAAGGAAAAGCGGAAGGGAGGCTGCCTTGGAGCCAACTGACCATGGACCGAAGCCTTTACCACCTGTAAGCTAAAATAAGCCATTCCTTCTTTAACCTGTGGGTGTCAGGTATCTTGACCCAGCAATGAGAAAGTAAGGCACTGACCATTGGAGAAATGCAAATTAAAATAACATCGAAATTTCATTTTATTCAAGAAAGAGTGGTTGTGATCAATAAATCAAATAATAACAAAGGTTGGCAAGGTTGTGGGAAAAAAGTACCCTTCTACACTTTGGTTGGAGCAGAAACTAGTATATGGAAGTCAGTATGGGGATTCCTTGAAAAACTGAAACCAGAAATTCCATTTGGTCCAACTATTTTCCTTCTACGTATCTTTCTGAAAGAGTTGAAAACATACTACAATGATTCATGCATATAAATGTTTATAGCGGCACAACCCAGATAAATCTTGGAAGTGACCTGTATATTCATTAGCAGATAAAGGGTTAAAGAAAATATAGTGTTTATACACAATAGAGTACTATTCTGGTACAAATAAGGGTAAATTTGAGTTATTTGTGGGAAAATGGATATATCTTGAGACAATAATATTGAGTGAAAGAATTCAGATATGTAAGCTTAACGTGGTTTGTTTTACATGTAAAGTAAAAATAAATTAAAAGGCAAAGCAAAAGGTAGATAATAGGAACTAGAGAGATACATCTTTTGCAAAAGAGGGGGGACCAAGAGGTGGAGGAAGGTGGAGAAATAAAAAAATTAACAAATTAGGTGTATGTACCAAATCCCCATGATGACGGTAATCATTATACACTGTAAACATGTGCTAACAAAATTTTAAAAATTAATGGATATAATAATTAAAAACATCTATGATGGTCAGAGATATCTTAGGAGAAAATAACTTACTGTAGCCACTATTAGGATTTTATTCTGGGCTGGGGATATAGCTCAGTGGCATAAGCTGGCAAGCCTGAGGTCATGAGTTTGATTCCCAGTACCAAAAAAAAAATTCACTAAGGATTTTATTCTAAAATGTTCTTCAAAGCCTCATGCACTCCCAGATGAGGGTATTGGGAGTGGCTTGATCATGGGTATGTGATACAGGATTGAGGCTGTAATAAATGGATTAATCCACTAATTGGTTTAGCATAGCTCTGGGGGGCAGATATTGGGAAGGCCCAACCTGGGTATGGGTTGTGCCATTCAATAGGCTTGTGGCCTGGATGGGATAAAGGAAGGGAAGGCTTGTTTCTGCAACAGCTGCTTTCTTCTTGCCTTGCCATGGACTGTTTCTCCTCTGCTCTGCCACTCTGCTAAGCTGCTCTGCCTTGGAATGAGTGGACTATGAGCTGGAGCCTCTATAAACTGTGAGGTAAAATAAACCATTCCTCCTTTAACTTGTGAGTGTTGCATATTTTGTCTCAGCAATGAGAAAAGAACCCATATTTTCAACAATCTACTACACTTGAATGTGGTATTTTCATTCTCTTGCATTTATGAGTGAACGTTGTATGATGTACTTTGTCTATCTCTTTTTTACGTGAAACTCAAACTGAGCTGCAACTAATAGCAGAAATTAAATGGGAAGTAATCAGTGACCCAGCATATTCTCAGCCAACCCTAAAACCCATCTGCCTTTTATGGGAATATAATAATAGATGTGCACTTAATCTGTCTTTTTAAAGGATGTGCAATTATTTGAGTTAGAGTATTTTGCATGTGTTCTATTAATTGTTTTTAGCAAAAAAAAATTCCATTATGAATGAGCACACAAAAGATAGCTGTGCAAGTGACTTTCCTGGGAAAGGAATGGAATGAAGATCCAATATATGTATTTTTGGATGTTTCAGTGTTGGTTCCATGTCTGATCTATCGTGTTGCTAGAATGTTCTGGAGACTCGTCTTTTTGCTTGGCTTTGTTAGATGCACTCGAAGATGAGATAGAAATGATGTGGTGCCAAAAACTAGGGATAATCTTAGAAAAACATAAAACTGAGGAAAGTGGTGGAGTGGTAAGCAACAATACAGCCTCTTTGAGATTTGGAATTCAGACACTGGAAAATAACAATTTGGGGAAGAAAAGAAAAGTGGAGGAGTAGATTTCTGGGAACCTGGAAGTATCTGACAGGAAAATTAAAACCTGCAGAAAAATTGAAATGATAGAACATAATACAGATAGGCAAAGGACAGTCTGTTCTCTCTCCTTGGCTCCTGGCTTATGGTTTGTGAGGAAAAAGGACTAAATATACAGAGACAAATTAAAAGTGGTGACTCCAGAGGGCTTCAGGAGGAAACGCATCAGTCGAATGGATAGGCAGATAGTGGGAGCTTCAATAGCTGGTAAGTGATTCCAGCCCAAGTCCCCACCATACCCCATGGAGAGAGGGCTTGATTGGACAGCATTCCAGCAAGGAGTTGACTATTTGAACCTGGGACTCAGCAGCCACGGGCCAGCTTCAATTCAGGTCTCCCACTGTTACCTTCCTATGGTGACTGGGTGAGGGACAATCATGGGAGACAACTATCATTGGGAAGCTGTGGCAAGAGCCCTCCTGAAGGGTTTATGCTAAAGAATACAGGCCGTCACTCCCATAGCCATCAGCCAGGCTCAATCTGAACTGGTCTTGAATTGAAAGTGCAGCACTGGTGCCCTTGCTCTAATCCTACTGCTTATGGGTGCCTGCATCTGGGATGGATCTGGCGTATGATTGCCTTGTTTATCAGTAGGAACAGAGACATGTCTTGATTTGGACACTTCCCTAAAATTACAGATCCTGGAAGGAAACCACATTATCAAAATCACAGAGAAAAAAATTTTTTGAATGGCATCTGCTTTTTTTATGTGTTTGCTGTGTGTTTGTGTGTGTGTGTGTGTGTGTGTGTGTGTGTGTGTGTGAAAATCACTGAAAACCTATTAAAAAGATCTTTATACTAGTAACAAACTATTTAGACTGTAAGTATCCACAAACCTCAGCATATAACAAATGAACAATAAAAACATGAGAAGACAACAAAATGACTCCCCGAAGTCCCAACTCCCCCAAAGCTAAGGGGCCAATGAGGGGCAGAAGAGCGTAAGTCACACACCCAAATTACTTGAAAAGGTAACAAAGGGGATTAGAAAACAGATCAAAGAAGTACTCATTGGGAACAGGGAAGATATAACTAGATTGATAAAGAAAATAATAACCAAAAAGAGGCAGGCACTATTAGAACACACCAAAGAAAAGCTAGGTGAGCTAAAGAAAATTATACAAAACATGAATGAACACTTTACCAAGGAATTAGAGTCCACAAATAAGTATCAATAAAAAACTCATTAAAAACATTGAAAGTTGGTTTCCTATCTTGTTTTGAAATTCTATATAATTTTTAATTTTTTTTCTTATTTTTTATTCTCTTTAAAATAAAAAATCAGATAAACATCAATTGTAATGGGGGCCTCAAGGCCCCACTGTCACAAATGGATGGATCAACTAGACAAAATAAATCAACCAAGAAGTAGCAGAATTAACAAAACCTTTAAACAAATGGATATAAAAGATATCAGCAAGTTTTTAAAGAGATACCAACAGAGGGTTGATCCAAAAATGACAGAATATATATTCTTCTCAGCAGCAAATGGCACTTTCTCAAAAATAAGACCACTTACTAACCCCTAAATCATGCTTAAGTAAATGTAAAAGATTGAAATTATCCCATTCATACTATCAGTGCAATGAAACTAGAACTTAATGACAAAAGACACCACAGGAACTATGCAAACACATGGAAATTAACATCCTCTTGAATAATCAGTGGGTCACAGATGAAATGAAAGAAGAAATTAGACAATTCCTACAATCAAATAATAGCTCCCAGATGACAAACAAGAACCGATGGGACAAAATGAAAGCAGTCCAAAGAGAGATGTTGATAGTAGTGAATTCTCACTTGAAGAAAACAGGGCAAACTCAGAAAACCCACTGGTGCATTATATTTCTAGAAAAACAAGAACAATCCAAACCTGAAGCTAATCCAAGGAGGGAAATCATAAAATGGTGAGAGTAGAAATTAATGAACTTGAGACAAAATCAATTAGATTGAAAACAATGAATCAGAGTTATTACATGTATTGATTTGTGTATCTTGAACCACCCCTGCACCCTGGAATGAAACCTACACGGTCATGGTCTATTAAACAAAATAGACCAACTCTTAGCCAGTCTTAGCAAAATGTGGAAGAAGGCTGAAACCCATGCAATTGGAAAAGAAAAAGACAAAATTACAATGAATTCTGTCAAAACTTGGAGGATCATTGGTAACTGAGAACCTGTACTCTAATAAAATGTAAAATTCAGAAGAAGGGATAAATTTTTAGTTGTGTGAACTACCAAAGCTGAACCATGAATATATACAAATCTGGAATAATCCAGCATCGGTCAATAAAATAGAAGAATAAAAAAAAGGAAACTATGAACTAAAAAGCTGAGGTCCCAGTGGATTCACTGCTGAGCTTTAGAGGAAATCTAATACCAACACTACTGAAACACTTTCATGAAATTGAAAGGTGTGCACTACTTCCAAAGTCATTTTTGGGAGGAAGCATTACCCTGATTCCAAAACCAGAAAAGGACCCAACCAGAAAAGGGAACTACAGGCCAGTTTCTTTCATGAATGTGTATCAGAAAATCCTTAATAAGGTACTGGCAAACAGAAGGCAGCAAATCATCAAAAAGATAATACACCATGACCGTGTAGGTTTCATTCCAGGGTGCAGGGGTCTTTCAAGATACACAAATCAATACATATAATAAGCAAGGAAAGCTGAGTGTGGTGGTGCACGCCTGTAATCCCAGCACTTTAGAGGCTAAGGCAGGAGGATCATTGTGAGTTCGAGGCCAACCTGGACTGCAAGTGAATTCAAGACCAACCTGAACTGCATAGTGAGACCCTGTCTCAGACAAAAAACAAAAAAGAGGACATATAAGTAAGCAAGGATAAAAATCACATTATCATTTCAATAGATGAAGAAAAAGAATTTGACAAAACCCAATATCCATCATTATTAAAAACCCTGAGGAAAATTGGTATAGAAAGTCTTTATCTCAATCCAATAAAACCCATCTGTGACAAGCCAAAGGAAAACATAATGTTAGCAACAAGCAGAAAGCTTTTCCTTTAAAATCAGTTAACAAGACAGGGCACCTGCTATTATCACTCGTATTCTCTATGGATCTTGAGACATTAGCTGGAGTAATTAGATAAGAGAAGATAGGGATAGGAAAAGAGATTAAGTTATCATTATTTGCAGGTAACATGATCCTGTACATAGAAGACCTCAACAACTCCACCAAAAGACTGCTTGAATTGAGAATCAAATCCAATAGCATAGCAGAATACAAACTCAACACTCAAAAAGCAATAGCAGTCCTGGGCACCAATAATAAAATCGCCAAGAGAGAAATTAGGGAAATGACATATTTCAAAATAGCATTAAGATAAATGAAATACTTAGGAAGTAACCTAACCAAATAAGTGAAAGACCTCAATAATGAAAACCCACAGGGTTTTTTTTTGTTGTTGTTGTTTTTGTTTTTTTTTTTGTACCAGGAATTAAATTTAGGTCCTTGTGTTTGCCAGCCAGGCACTGTGCTGCTGAGCTATATCCCCAGCAACAATGAAAACTATAGTACAACAAAGAAAGGCTATCAAAGGGTAGATCAGAAAATTGAAAGTTATGCACTGTTCCTGGATAGGTAGAACCAACAACTGTCAAAAGAATCATACTTCCAAAATGGTAATACAGATTTCATGCGATCCCAATCAAAGCACCAATACAGTTTGGGCTGAGGCTGGAGTGAGGAGCTGGGCCCTGGGCAGGAGGAGGCAAGCTTTTGGCCTTGTTGTAACCCTAGTGGAGGATTTCTAGGAAGACAGTGGAGCAGTAAGCAACAACAAGTCTTTCCAAGTTTTGGAATCCAGACCCTGGAAAATAACAACTTGGGGGAAGAAAAGAAAGAGGGCAGTGGATCCCTGGGACCCAAGAAGGAACTGAAGAGAAAATTGGAGCCTACAGAGAAATGGGAGAGACGGACTATACCGCAGAAAGAAGAAAAGGTGAATCAGCACGTTCTCCCTGGGTTCTGCCTAGTGGAATGAGAAAGAAGGACGAATCTGCAGAGACAGTGAAAATGGGACTCCAGAGGCCTTCAGGGAGGAACACACCAGTGGAATAGAGCAGTGGATGCTGGGCACCACAACACTTGCTGAATGACTCCGTTCCCGGTGTCTGCTGTATGGCCTGGAGGGAGTGCCTGGTCAAATACCATTTCAGGGAGGAGTTAATTGAACCTGGGACTCAGTAGCCACAGGTCGACTTCATCTCAAGGCCACAGTGTTAAGATCCTACAGTGACTTGGGGAGGGACAAACACAGGAGATGTCCATAGTCATGGAGCTGTGGTCATGCCAGCAAGAGACACCAAAAATGTTATAAGTTAAATGATTGAGGTGCCACCCCCACAACCAGAGGTCAGGTTCAACCTGAACTTGTGTAGATTTGAAAGTGCGAGACCCAGAACTCCACCCTACTCCTATTGCTGGTTTGCTTGGATTGTTCAGCATGGATCTAGTCTCTACCTCCCTTGGCTACCGGTGAGAGCAGAGTCATGCCCTGAATTGGACACTGCCACAAAACTGCAGACTTCAGAAGATAACCACAGGCTTGAAATCACAAATCACAGAGAAGTTTCTTTTCTGATGCTTTTTTTTAAATTGTTTTTTTTTTTCTTTGTGAGTGGGAACGCTTTTTAGTATTTTGGTTTTGTTTTGCTCTTGTTTTTGTTTTATCCTTCTTTCCCTCCCTCCTCTCTTCACCACTTTCCTCAGTCTTGGGTAATGTTCCTTTTTCATTTAGCCTTGTTTCTAATCTCTCTTTCTTTGTTCATTTCTCTATTTCTTCCTTTATTCCCTTTTAAAATTTTCCACCTTAGGGTAGAATCACTGGATATTTACTGTATATAATATTCTGATTTGTCTTAGATTTTTGTTATATAACTATAAATCTTATATCTAAGGTTAGAGGTGGGAAATTATTACATGTTGCAGTTTGTCATTTTCCAGTCTGTGTTTGATGCTATTGTTATTACTGACTGTACTGCACTATTTAACCAAAGTGACATAGTTGTTGAGAACAATTGATCTTCCATGTATGCCAACTGCTAGACTGGAGTTTATAAACAATATTACAGTCTAGTTCCAAAAAACTGGGTGCTAGGTTGCAACCTTTGATCTCTAATGAATAGAAGAAGTAAGAGCCTGGGACAGACTCAAAAACCAAAAGGCAGCTGTGCTTAGAAGTCATTTCTGAAAAGTAGTCATTTCCTTAAGAGATCTCAATACTAGTAATAAATCTACTGTGGTGGATTGACAACTGGTGGTCAAGTTGTAACACCTGCTTGAACTGAATCACTATGGTGCTGAATGTGGAGGGCCCACCTGAGGATTATTGCCAACAACATAAAAAAGAACTGGAGAGGAAGAGATAGTGCCGTTGGTTCTCCTGGGTGCTATTGGTTCTCTTGGTTCTCCTGGGTTGTTGAATCTCCTGGAAGACCTCGTCGTGCTGGCTTTCCTGATAAGAACTCAGCTGTTTTCATCATCAGAGGAGCTCAGGACCCTGTCACTGAGAATGGCTATGGCGCACTTTGGGGGAGCTCTGGTCCTTACTTTACACATCGTTTCCTCGCTCCAGAGGGGAAGATGGTACACTGTTCAGTCTCCTGGCAAACTTGTTGTGTTAGACTTCCTGATATGAACTCAGCTGTCTCATTGTTAAAGGAACTCAGAACCCTGTTATCACTGAGAATGGCTGTGGAACTTTACGGGGGAGCTCTGGTCCTTGCTTTGAGTGTTGCTTCCTGGCTCCAGTGAGGATTCCTCAGCCTACTGGCAAGGATCCTTCATCCCACTGGCACAGACTTTCTAGCTTCTGCCACTGACCTTTGGGCCTTCCCACCACAGTTCTGTGAAACAGACTTGCATGACACATTGTCGTGGGCTCTAGATGGACTCATGGGGGGCATTGTTATGGACTATAGGTCTTCATCTGGACTCATGAAGGACATTGCCATGGGATCCAGCCCTCAGCTGGATTCTTCTGGACTTTAGTCTGTGGATCATTGCACTTGACTCATTGGGTACCTACTATAAAATAATACTATAAATTATGTGTCCTGTATTATATTTTCTTGGTAAACCCTGACCACAACATCTACATCTATAAGCAATTTACATGCCTCAATATGGGAAACAAACAAAATAAAACAACAACACAATAACAACAACTAAAAAAGAAAATGAGAAAACTTGAAAGCAAGATGAAATCCAATATCCCTAACTTACCCATGGCAAAGCCAGGGGGGCAACAAAGAGGAAGTGATCAAAAGCCACCCAGCTAACTTGTAAAATGGTAGAAGGAGAAGTAACAAACATGAATAAATCTGTGACAAAAACAAAACAAATAATTACACAGATAGTAAAGAGATGATGACCACAATGAAGCAAATGCTTAGTGAATCTAGAGTAGAAGCAGATTAAAAAAATAGAGTCGTTTAGGAAACACGTGGAAACCATGAATGCCTAACATAGAAAAGAACTAGAATCCATAAATACAGTCAAGTAGAAATCCAGGAGATTAAAAATTCTATCAAAAGTGTACATAGCTGAGTCAACCAATGTGGAGATATAAGATCTGTAAGACAGGAGTGTGATTGGTGATCACCAAATGAAAGACTTCTTAAAAATATAATTGTATCTTAGTTCATGAATTTAATTCTTTTCAGGATTTTGGTCACAAACCAAATTGTATTAGAATTGAATCAAATTCAATCATTAGGTTCAATATTGAACTTAAGGGGATATTTGACTTAGTTCTCATTCATTTCAGTATGCAACTAGAATTGTGGAAAGAATATAGTTTGTGAACCAAGGTACCACTGCAGCAAGAGACCTTGAAAAATCAATCCAACAGTTGCTAGATGATGCAAAGAAGACTCATATACAATCAATTAGAATCAGTGAAAAACTGAAAGATAGCACAAAGAACATAAAAAACTCTGTTCGTAGAATAATAGCAGAAAACTTTCTAAGCATGGAAAAGAATTTGACTTACAGATAGTGAGGCATATTGAACTCTAATTAGCCATCATCAGAAAAAAACCTACACTAAGGCATATAATAGTCAAGATTCTAGAAATTCAACCCAAGAAAAGAATATTGAAAGTTAGAGAAAAGACACAAATCACCTATAAAGGAAAACTCATGAGAATTACAACAGACTTAACACAAACCCTTAAGTCAAGGAAGGCTTGGAGTGAAGTATTTCAAGCCCTAAAAGAAAACAATCTTCAACCCAGATTTATGTAGCCCACAAAATTAGCTTTCAAAATTGATGGAAAACTAAGACACTTCCATGATAAAGAATAGCTGAAGAAATTCATGATCACTAAACTAGCACTCCAAAAATTTTGGAAGGATATTCTGTGAAAAGACAATGTGGACAAAAATTCCAAGAATCCCAATAGAATGACCCTACCAGGCAAGGCAAGCAACTAAAACGAAGAGAAAGAAAGGGAACCAATAACCAGAAAATAATATTGTTGGCAAGGAAAAGTCAATACCTATCAATTATAACCATCAATATGAATGGTCTAAATTCACCACTCAAAAGAAACATTGTCAGGATGGATCAGGAAACAAGATCCAACAATATGCTACACACAGTAAACACATTTAATTAAAAAAGAAGTTCATAGACTGAAAGTAAAAGGTGAAAGATTTATACAACATGAAGAGAAACCAGAGTATTAGACTGAAAATACAAAGATGGAAATCAATGCTCTATGAGACTGGATCCTGGAGAAAAGCAGGGGTAGGTATTCTGTTTGCAGAAAAATTAAATTTAAAGGCAAGACTAACAAGAAACAAAGAAGGTCACTATGTCCTTGTTAAGGGAACAATCCCAGAGGAAGACATAACAATCATAAACAAATATGCACCAAATACTAGTGCACCCAGCTATATAAAACAAACACAATGGATATGAAGTGCTTATTACGTAAACACTAATACAATTGTAATGGGGTACCTCAATGCTCCACTGTCAAAAATAGACATATCAACTAGACAAAAAAAATCAACAAAGCAATATCAGAGCTGGACCAAACTCTTGAACAAATGGACTTAGTAGATGACTACAGAGTGTTCCATCCAACAACAACAGAATAAATATTCTTAGCAGTACATGGGACATTCTCCAAAACAGATTACATAGTAACTTACAGAACATGCTTAAGTAAATGCAAAGTAATTGAAATTATCCCACCCATATTATCAGATCATTGTGCACTGAAACTAGAAATCAATGGGAAAAGAATCCACAAAACTACATACACACATGGAAATTATATAATACTTTCCTGAACAACCAATAGTTCACAGATGAAATTAAAGAAGAAATGAGACAGTTTCTACAAATTAAATGATAATGCTGATACATTTCAGAATTTATGTGACAAAAGCAGTCCTATGAGGGAAATTTATAGCAGTGAACTCCCACATCAGAAAATTAGAGCTTAGATAAATAACCTAATGTTGAACCTCAAGGTTCTAGAAAAAGCAATAAATCAAACCCAAAGCTTGTACAAGAGAGGTAATTATAAAGATCAGAGCAGAAATAAATGCATTTCTTTGTAGTATTTCCTGTGTGGTTTGATTTTTGTTCATGAACTCTCTGCCTACTCCTATGTCTTCAAGATTTGTACCTACTTTCTCTTCCAATAGATTTAGTGTTCCTGTTTTAAATATTGAGATCTGTGATCCATTGACTTGAGTTTGGTGCATGTTGATAGACTTGGGTCTATTTTTAGTCTTCAGCAAGTGGCAAGCCAATTTTCCCAGCACCGTTTATTAAAGAGACTATCTTTCTTCCAGTGAACTTGTTTGGCCCCTTTGTCAAAGATTAGGTGGGTGAGTGTGTTTGTGGTTGTGGCTGTTTCTTTCAGTCTGTTCCATTGATCCTCAGATCTGCTTTTTAGCCAGTACCATTTTGATTTTATTACAGTAGCTTTGTAGTATAATTTCAGGTCAGGGATTTTGATTCCACCTGATTTGTCTTTGTTGCCCAGGATTGCTTTTGCTAGTCTGAGTCTCTTCTGGTTCCAGATGAGTTTAAGGATAAACAACTGGGATCTCATCCTACTGAAAAGTTTTTGCACATCTAAAGAAATTACCAGCAGAGTAAACGAAAACCCCCAAATTGGGAAAAAATTTTAGCTGACTGTCCCTTGTACAATGATCTTCTTATCTAGAACATATAAAGACTTAAAAAACATCAGCCCCCTCCCAAATTCAAAGACCCAATCCAAAAATGGGCATCTAAGATGAATACACACTTCTCAGATAAAGAAATACAAATGGCAAATAAATACATGAGAAAATGTTCAACATCATTAGTCATTTGAGAAAAGCAAATTAAAACAACATTGAGATTTCATCTCACCCCAGTAAGAATGGCTATCATTAAGAAATCAACCAATAAGAAATGCTGGCAAGGCCGTGGAGAAATAGGAACTCTTCTCCTCTGCTTGTGGGAATGCAGACTGGTGAAACCACTGTGGAAATCAGTTTGGAGATTCCTCAGCAAACTAGGTCTAGGGGTCTCACTCAACACAGCTATTCCTCTTCCAGGTATTTTCCCAGAAGATCTGAAAACATCATATCACAGTGATACATGTGCATGCCATGTTTATAGCAGTGCAATTTGTAATTGCTAAATCATGGAAACAACCCAAATGTCTATCCACTGAGGAATGAATAAAAAAATTGTGGTATTTTTATATAATGGAATATTACTCAGCTATAAAGAAAGATAAACTCAAGGCTTTTATAGGTAAATGGTCACAACTGGAGAACATACTCATAAGTGAAATAAACCAGACCTGCATATGTAAGAAACATATCGTGTCACTAGAGTAAGAATCTGAAAGAGTGACTAAAAATTAGAAGGTACACGGATATTGTGAAATGAAAGGAAACTGCTCAAAAGCAATGAGAAACTGGGATGAGGGAAAAGAGAAAAGAAAGAAGGGGAAATTATGTATATACATATATAGAGGATAGCTAACATAGTTGTGCTACTGACTTGTATCGCTTTACTGAAAGGAACAGTTAATGATTCATTATTTGATCAATCTTGCATGTCTATATTTGTTTTCCTGATAAACCACTTTGAAGATGTCACTATGTGATTCAACAACCCTTGTTAATTTCCTATCACTTTGTAAGTCAGTATTGCTTGTATTGTTCTTATGCTATTTTGTAAATGGATGTCTGTTTAATATGTTTTCATTCTTTTATTCTAAAAATAAATTTAAAAAAGAAATAAATGCATTTGAGACTATGAAAACAATGCAAAGAATCAATGAATTGAAGAGTTTGTTCTTTGAAGGAATACATAAAATAGACAAACCCTTAGTCAACTTTATCAAAACCAGGAAAGAAAAAATTCAAATCCATGCAATTAGGAATTAAAAGGGTGAAATAACAACAGATCCTGCAGAACTCTAGAAGATCCTCAGTACCTACA
Organism: Dinomys branickii; assembly: GCA_004027595.1. Lineage (NCBI taxonomy): Eukaryota > Metazoa > Chordata > Mammalia > Rodentia > Dinomyidae > Dinomys > Dinomys branickii. The sequence goes on along the minus strand of PVLD010001543.1, from coordinate 53,521 downwards.
TTGAGAACCTGTACTCTAGTAAGATAGAAAACTCAGAAGAAATTGACAGATTCCTGGATACATATGAAAGCTGAATCAGAAGATATAAAAATTTTAAATAAGCCAATATTAGTCAATATAATTGAATATGTAACTAAAAACCTACCAACAAAGAAAAGCACAGGTCATAATGGATTCACTGCTGAATTCTACAAGAAATTTAGAGAAGGTCTAATGCCACCACTCCTCAAACTTTTTAATGCAATTGAAAGGGAAGCAATACTCCCAAGTTCATTCTTGGAAGCAAGCATTATTACCCTGATACAAAAACCAGAGAAGGATCTCACCAAAAAAGACCTACAGGCCAATCTCCTTAATAGATATAGACACCACAATCCTCAATAAGATCCTGGCAAGTAGGAAGCAGCAAATCGTCAAGATGATTATACACAATGACCAAGGATTCATCCCAGGGAGGAAAGGATGGTTCAGCATATGCAAATCAAGGAAAGAAATACACCATATTAACAGAACCAAGGGCAAAAAAACCACATAATCATCTCAATGGAAGCAGAAGAAAGCATTTGACAAAGTTGAACACATACTCATGATAAAAACCCTACAGAAAATTAGAATGGAAGGTCTTTATCTTAATCTGAAAAACGCTATCTACTGTAAATCAATTGCTAACATTTTGCTAAATGGTCAAAGACTGAAAAAGTTCTGAAGTCAAGAACAAGACATGGGTGTTTATTATCACCACTCCTGTTCAATGTAGTTCTGGAAACATTAGCTAGAGCAATTAGGCACAAGAAATTAGAGGAATGTGGATAGGACAGAAAAAAGTTAAATTATCATTATTTGCTGATGACATGATACTTTACATAGAGGACTCCACCAAACGACTAGAATTAATAGCCAAATTCAGGGGCTGGGGGTGTGACTCAGTGGTAGAGCGCTTGCCTTGCATGCACAAGGCCCTGAGTTCAGTCTCCAGCACCACATACATAAAAAACCAATAATAACAATAATAAATACATTAAAAAAATAACCAAATTCGCCAGCACAGCAGGATACAAACATTCCTGTACATGAATAACAAACTAAGTGAGAAATTAGAGAAACAACATTTTTCACAATAACACAAAGAAAAGTGTAATACTTAGAAATGAATCTAATGAGGGAAGTAAAAGAGCTTTACATTGAAAACTACAGCACTCTGTAAATGGAGATTGAAGAGGATATCTGAAAATGGGAAGATATCTTCTTGGATAGGCAGAATCAATATAGTGAAAATCACCACACTTCAAAAACTGTTATTCAGATTTAATGGAATACCAGTTAAAATACCAATAGCATATCCCTCAGAAGTAAAGAAAACAATCTTGAAATTCATATGGAACCAGAAGAGACCTAGAATAGCAAAAGCACTTCTGGGCAGCAAAACTTGGCATGCAAAAACAAAACAAAACAAAAAAAACTTGGCATGCAGCGTCACGGTCCCTGATTGAAGATCTGTTACATAGATTTCCTGGTAGAAACAGTACAGTACTTGAAAAGAAACAGACCTGAAGATAAGTGGAACAGAATAGATGATGCAGAAATAACTCTAAACACACCCAGTTACTTTATATTTGACAAAGGTGCTGAACACATTCTCTGAAAGAAAGATAGCCTCTTTAGTAAATTGTGCTGATTTCTCCCTGCCAAAGATTGAACCTAGACCCATATATCCCACCATGATATAGACTAAAATCAAAATGGATCAAAGACCTAAATATATTAAAACAGAAACACTTAATATGCTGGCAGATAAACTAGGTAAAACTCTCGAAGACACAGGTATAGGCAAATATTTTATGAAAAAATCCCCGATTGTATAGGAAATACTACACAGAATCTACAGTTGGGATTAAAGCAAATTAGAAAGCTTTGGCACAGCAAAGAAACAGAAAGAGACAACCCATAAAATTGGAAGAAATTTTTACTATATACTCCTCAGACAGAGGACTAACATCTAGAATACAAAAATAGCTGAAAAAAATCAGACTTTCTCAAATTTTAAGACCTAATCTACAAATGGACATCTGAAATGAATAGATACTTCTCAGAAGAAGAAGTACAAATGGCAAGTAAATACATGGAAAAATGTTCAACATCAGTGGTTATTTGAGAAATATAAATGTAAACAACACTGACATTCCATTTCTCTCCTGAAAGAATGGCCATCATCAAGAAATCAATGAATGACAAATGTTGGAGAGGCTGCTGGGAAAAAGAAATCTTTCTTTGTTCTTGGTGGGAATGTAAGCTGATACAACCACTATGGAAATCAGTATGAAGATTCCTCAAAAACTAAAACTAGAATTTTTTTTGACTAAATTACTCTTCTTTTTAGATGTCTCCCTGAAAGAGTTAAGGACCTCATACCACACGTGTATGCATGCCCACATTTATAGCAGTGTAATTCATAATAGCAGTACAATTCATAATCTTGGGAGCAGCTTATATGTCCAGCAACAGATGAATAGAAGAAAAATGTGAAATTTATATGCAATGGAGTACTACTCTACAATAAACAGGTAAGGTTGAGTCATTTGTAGAAAAATAGATGAAATACAGGCATGGTGCATACTTGTAATCCCAGCACATTGGAGGTTGAAGTAGGAGGAACACCATGAGCTTAAGGACAGCCTGAGATACTAAGTGAGTTCAAGGCCAACCTGGACTACATAGTGAGACCCTGTCTTAAAAACAAAAAAAGAGGATAGGCGTGGTGATGCATGCCTGTAATCCCAGCACTCATGAGGCTGAGGTAGGAGGATTGCTGCAAGTTCAAGGCCAGCCTGAACTACATAGTGAGACTCTGTCTCAAAAAAGAAAAATAGATTTAGCTTGAGACCATAACACTGAGTGAAGCAAATCAGACACATAAAGTAAAATATTGCATGGTTTATCTTATGAGACATTCAATATATAAGGAAAGTGCAAAATGACAACAGAGAGAAAAATGTCATTTTAATGGACAACATATCTAAAAGTGTACCTTGATTTAGTATAGATAATTATCTTATGTGTTTTAAATGATTTTTGGCTGGTTAGTCTGGCCGTTAATCTGTATGTATGATAATTAATTTTATAAGGTTTTATGAACAAATGAAGCTAATGCTGGCAAAAGGGAAAAGGAAGTGCAGGGGAGGGGAAAAATGAAGAGAGGTGACCTATGTACTTGTACCAATTCCCCATAAGGAATGTAATCATTATGTGCTATAAACAGGTATCACTAAAACTAAAAAATATAAAAGGAAAATGTAAAGCTTAAAGTCAGTGTAATTGTATTGCAGTCAACAAACACAAGTGTTGTATCCATAACAAATATATGTTCAAGAACATACCCACTCATGCCTTTCTCCAAATGAGTGTGTAAAAAAGAATGTTAAAAATAGATGCCTAAGTAGCAACATTTTCCTTAACTAAAGTAATGAAAGATCCTATCAAGTGGGTAATAGACATGACGATTAACTCATTTTAAAAAAGGAAAGAAAAATTGAGTGAATGGCGAGAAAAGCAAATTGGTGAAATGCACTACTCTTATCTGTCAGCTCGTATCTCTTTCTCTTTCAGCCACACTCTGTTCAGGCTGCTTGAATAGAACCACCCATAAGCAAAAATGTATGTCCTAACATTCAAGCCCCAGATATGTTCCCACCTTCCTAGATACTAGATACCTCTACTTGGCTGCTCATAGGCAATTAAAACTCAATATGTTATCCCATGTGGCAATTGGTTCGGTGCCAGTGTGTGGTGCTTCTGCGACAAAACAGAGCCTTTAGAATGTGGGGCCTAGTGGAATAAGCTGGGTCACTATGGGCATGCCTGTTTAAGGGGTGCCGGTATTCCAGCCCCTTTATCCTGTCTGTGCTTGCTTCCTGGCTGCCCTGAGAATAGGCTCCTTCAACCACATGCTTGTGCCGTGATGTACTGTGCCACCACAGGCCCAGAGCAATAGCACCAAGTGACTGCAGACTAGGACAAAAGAAACATTTTCTCATTATAAGTTGGTTATCTTGGGCATTTTGTTGCAATGATAGGAAGCTAACACATTATCTAATGCCGAAGTTATTATCTAAGTGTGTTCATCCTATTTCTCACACTTTTGTCCCCTTTAGCCTATCCCATCTACCTGCATTCTAGACATCTTCTATTGGCCACTTTAGTTTTTTGATATATAATAATTGTATATGTTTAAATAGTATGTTTTCATATAGGTAAATATTGTGTAAGGATCAAATTGGGGCAGTTAGCACTTCCATTAATTCATTTATTGTTTGTTTCAGGTGAAACATTCCAAATGTTCTCTTTTAGTGTTTTGAAATATACAAAATATTATTGACTATTGTCACCCTATTGAGCAAACCCCACCAAAATGTATTCCTCCTATTTAGCTGTAACTGTATACCAGCTGACCCATCTCTTCCCATTCCTTCTTCTTCCTCCCCTCTCCAGCCTCTGGTAATGATTATTTTTATACTACTTCTATGAAACTGACTCTTTTGGAGTGTACACATGAGTGAGATAATGTAGTTTGTTTTTCTGGGCCTGGCTTGTTTTGCTTAACATCATGTCCTTCAGGTCTGTTCATGGTATGAAAAATGATATAATTTCATCTTTTATGGCTGAATGGTATTCCATTGTGTATGTATATAAGAAAGGAATGTATTTGAACACAATAAAGACCATAAATGAGAAACCCATAGTTAATACCATACTGAATGAGAAGAAGTGCAAAGCTTTTTCTTTAAAATGTGGAACAAGACAAAAATGCCCACTTTCACCACTTCTATTCAACATGGTACTGAAAGTCCTATGCATAGCAATTGGAAAAGAGAAAGAAAGGACAACCAAATTAAAAACAAGAAACAAAACTTTCCCTGTTTGCAAATGACAGGAATATATAAATATATATCCAAAGAACACATAAAAAAGCAGTTAGAATTATACAAGAGTTCAATAACGTTGTAGGATATGAAATCAACATGAAAAATTAGTAGCATTTTTATATATCAATAGCAAACTATCTCAAAAGTAAGTGAATGGGACCAGGGATGTAGCTCAGTGGTGCAGCACCTGCCTGGAAATTGTGAGGTCCTGAGTTTGATTCCTTGTACAAAAAAAAGTAAGTGAAGGAAGTAATTCAATTTATAATAGCTACAAAAATTGCTTAGGAAAAAATATAACTATGAAGGTGAAAGATCTCTAAAAACCATAAAACATTGATGAAAGAAATTGAAGACACAAATACATAAAAGATACCCTGTGTTTATGAGTTGGATGCATTAATACTGTTAAGTGGCCATACTATCCAATATGATCTAAAGATTTAATAATATCCCTATCAAAATACCAGTGAAGTTCTTCAGACAACTAGAAAACAATTTTTTTTTGATACCAAACTCAAGGCCTTGTGTTTACCAGGCAGATGCTTGTGCCACTGAGCTATATCCCCAGCTAGAAAATAGTGCTAAAATTTGCACAGAGCCACCAAACTTGCTGAATAGCCTTAACAGCCTTGAGCAAAAATAACAAAAGTAGGCATGTCATATTACCTGACTTCAAAATATACGACAAAGCTACAGTAACAAAAACAGCATGATATTGATGTACAGACAAATAACGGAACAAAACAGAAAGCTTTGAAGTAAGCTATAACCAACTGATTTTCCACAAAGATTCTCAGAACACATATTGGCAGAAGAACAATCTCATCAGTGAATGGTGTTGAGGGAATTGGATATACACATGCAGAAGAATGAAACTTGACCCCTACTTGTCACCAGTTTAGAAAACTATCAAAATGGATTAAAGGCTTAATTGTGGGGCTGAAACTATAAAACTACTAGAAGAAAATATAGGGAAATGCTTTAGAACATTAGAATGGGCAAGATCTTTTTGATAAGATTTCAAAAGTAAAGGAACAAAAGTAAAAATGGACAAATAGAATTATATCAAACTAAAAAAGCCCTTACATAGCAAAAGAATCAATCATCAGAGTAAAAAGCAAACCTACAAAATGGGAGACAGTGTTTACAAATGATACATCTGACAAGAGGTATCCAGAATATGTGAGGAAAAACTCAGTAGTAAGAAACCACATAAGCTGATGAATAAATGGGCAGTAGATCTACATACACATTTCTCAAAAGAAAACGTACAGATGGCCAATGAGTATATGAAAAATAGTTCAACACCACTAATCATCAAGGAAATGCAAATCAAAACCTTGGTGAGATATCATTTTTCTGTGAATGGCTTATTATCAAAAAGATAGAACAGTGGTGGTAAGGATGTGAAAATTAGCATTAACGATGTTGGTGGGAATATGTACTATAATTTGATCTGAAATGGCCCCTAAAAGCCCATTTGTTAAAGGCCTGGTCCCCAGCCCATGCCACTAGTGGGAAGAGGTGGAATGTTTACCATAAATGGAAGTAGTCATGTGGGCGTGCCCTTGAAGGGGCTATTAGGACCCCCCATCTGCTTTCTGGTTACCATAAGGTGAGCATCTTGCTTCACCACACACTCTACAGCTATGACATACTCCACAGGCCCAAAGGCCGGGGAGTCTAGTGATCATATAGTGAAATCTCTGAAATCATGTTCCAAAATAAATCTTTCCTCTTTATAAATTAATTATTTCAGATATTTTGTCACAATGATGGAAAGCTTGCTAACATACCACCATTATGGAAAAGGCTTACAGAATCTCTTTTAAAAAATTGAAAACAACTGCTGTATGATATGGTAATGCCATTACTGAGTATATACCTAAAGGAAATGAAATTAGTATGTTAAAGAGACATTCTCTACACACGTATTTGTTGTAGAACCACTCACAATAGCCAAGGAATGGAAATAGCCTGTGTCTTTCAACTGATGAATGGATAAAGAAAATATAGTATATAACACACAATGGAATACTATTCAGCCACAAAAAGAATGAAATCTTGTCAGCTGCAACAGATGGATGGAACTGGAGGTCATTATACTAAGTGAGATAAGCTCGGCACAAAAACATAAGTATTATAAAATTTGCTCATATGTCAAATATGAAATAGTTGATTTCATAAAGTTAAGATTAGAAACTGGACATGATGTTATTATTCCTGTAAGTCCAGCACTCTGGGAGGCTGAGGTATTCAAGCCTGCTCTGGGCCACTTGATTACTTAACAAGACACTGTCTCAAAATAAAAAATAAGAAAAGGGTTGAGGATGTAAGTCAGTGCAAAGCCTCAGTATAAAGGTCCTCAGTTCCATCTCTGGTGCCAAAGGTGGGAGTGAGACTAGAATGGTGGGTACCAAAGCCTGTGGAGTGTAGAGTAGAGAGGGATGAGGAGAAGTTTATCCTCATCTTAGTGGTTACTGAGATAGGAATAAGAAGTCCTGCTGTGCTACTGCATAATAGGATGACTACAGATAACACTAATTTACTACACAGTTGAAAAAGCTAGAAGGATTTTGAATATTTTTACTAAAGAAATAATAAACAATTGAGGAGATATGTTTAACCTGGATGTAAGCATTACACCATCACGTATAACTGTATCAAAACATCACAATACTTTATAAATATGCACAATTTTCATATTTTTATTTGTCAGTTCAAAGTAAATTTAAATTTATTTATTTATTTGGTTTTTTTCCAGTACTGGGGATCGAACTCAGGACCTTGCACTTGCCAGGCAAGCGCTTATGCCACTGAGCTATACCCCCAGCCCCCAGTAAATTTAAATTTAAAAATATTTTTAACGAGCCCACTACAGTAGTGTCTACTTCCAGTTCAGGATGTTACATAACAACTCTGATTGGATTTGTTTAAAATTTTGCCACTATTAATCAGAAATTGTACCTTGGGCATTAATTTAGTAATCTCATAAATTCTAGTATCTGATGCATAATTATTTGACAGAGCATGAGCCTAAACTGTCTTTTCCTTCTGGTTGATGGTACCACTTTTCATCTAGTTGCCCAAGCTAGAAACCTGGAGTCACATTGGATTCTTTCTGCTTCCTCACGTCCTACATCCCACTAGGTCACTAATCCCTTCGGGACCCTACCTCTGTATCATTCTATCACCTCCTCTTCGCTTCCTCATTTCCTCCTATAACTCATATCCTTACCATCTGTCAACTCTGAAGCACCACACACATATCCACCACGGTTATGGTATTTGTATGAGATAATTTTTAGTAATAACAACAATATCTAACATTACTGATTCCTTATTAAGCGTAAGATCCTGTTTTAAGCCCTTCGCATTTATTAACTTACTTGATATTCACAATCTTCCTATGAGATGGATCCTGTTATCATCGGCAGTCAGTAGAGGTAGGGATGGAGATGGTAACTAACTTGTCTAGAGTTGCGCAACTAAATTGTGGTAGAGCCAGGTTTGTGTTTTCACCTCCTCCACTCAGCTAAGAACTAGGACACAAACTAATCCCAGCTCTGAGTTCTAGCTCTAGCACAGAGTAGATGCTTATTGAATTAAACTGGACCACTAATGTCATTTCCCAACTATTCTGATTTTAAACTCACTCGCTTCAATCAATACTGAGCATTGGAGAGAATGCCCTTTTTATTTTTTATTTATTTATAGTTAATATATTGGATGTTGTCATCTTCAAAGTACTCACAGTACAAGATATGCAAATAAAAATTCTCCAAACAATATTAGCCCACATCTTTCTTTTCAGGGAACTATAAGAAACTAGTAGTATAACTACATTGTATTTCTTCCCTTTTCCCTTCCTTCCTTTCCCTTTCCCCCACCCTAGTTCCTCTTTCCTTTTGAACAATTTCTTTCCATTTCACAATGTCTATTGTCCACTTTGGACCTTATTTACTCTTTCAGTTTTTCATACCAGGGAGACAATACGATATTTACACATGTGAGTCTGATTCATTTCACTTATGAGTATGGTCTCAAATTGCATCCATTTACCTATAAAAGTCTCCAGTTTATCCTTCTTTATGGTTGAATCATATTCCATTGTATAAAAAGACCACTTTTTAAAAAAAATCCATTGCTTGGTTGATGGGTATTTGAGTTGTTTCCAAGATTTGGCTATTACAAACTGTACTGCTATAAACATAGGTGCACATATGTTGCTGTGTTATGATAATTTTAATTCTTTTGGAAATGTACTCAGAAAGGCCATACATGAGTTTAATGAGATCTGTAATACTGGTTTTTTGAGAAATCTCCACACTGATTTCCACAGTGGTTGCACCAGGCTACACTCCCAGCAACAGTGGAGGAGTTCTTTTTCAAGGCAAATCATGGGGCATCACAATCCCTGACTTGAAATTATACTACAAAACTACTGTTATAAAATCAGCATGATACTGGCAAACAAACAAACAAACACCAGACCTGAGGATCAGTGGAACAGATTAGAAGACGCAGACACAACTCCAAACACTCTGTCACCTTATCTCTGACAAAGTGCCCAAACACATTTACTGGAAGAAAGATAGCTTCTTTAACAAATGGTGCTGGAAAAAATTATTTACATGACAAAGACTAAAACTAGACCCGTGTCTGTCACCATGCACTAAAATCAAAATGGATCAATGATCTAGATATTAAAATAAACACTAAATCTACTGGAAGAGAAAATAGGTAAAAATCTTGAAGACATAGCATAGGCAGAGACTTCATTAATAAAACCCAGATCACATGGAAAATACTACAATGAATCAACAACTGAGATCTCATCTTATTAAAAAGCTTCTGAACAACAAAAGAAATCACCAAGAGAGTGAAAAGACAATCCACAGAGCAGGAAAAAAATTTAGCCAGTTGTCCCTCAGACAAAGGACTTTATATCTAGAACATGTAAGGAACTGAAAAAAAATCAGAACCCCCAAATTCAAAGACCCAATCCAAAAAGTAGGCATCTGAGATGAATACACACTTCTCAGAGGAAGAAATACAAACAGCAAGTAAATATATGAAAAAATGTTCAACATCACGGGTCATTTGAGAGATGCAAATTAAAACAAAACTGAGATTCCATCTCATCCCTGAAAGGATGGCTTACATCAAGAAATCGACCAATAACAAATGCCTTTTTAAATATACAACTTTATCATGACATCCCTGCTTGAAGTTCTGTAGTAATTTCCCATTGCCCATAAAGTAGAGCTCAAATTCCTTACCACAGCATAGATGATTCCCAATAAATGTGAGAAAGACAGTGGTCCCCAAATCTCACCTGGTGCAGAATGTAGTGGCCTGATGTAACCAGCTGCTTTTCCTGGGGGAATAATTAGCATTCTTGGCAGCAATTTTCTGATGGACTAATGAGTTTAAGAATCCTTCCTCAGAAACCAACTCAACTGAGTATTGGTCTTCTTTTCTTTTCATCTTCTTTGTCTCTTGCTTTCTTTTAAGATGCTGTTTTGCTGTACAGTCCAAGCCAACCTTGAACCCACTGTGTAGCACAGGCTGGCTTCTAATTCACAACACTCACCTCAGCCTCTTGAGTTTTGGAATTACAGGCATATCCTACTGCATGTAGCTCATCTTTAGTTTTGAAACTGGTATAGGATATTTCACTAATGACTCAAGAAGGCTATCATCCTTAACCAGACATCCTTTAAAAACAAATTTAATCTAACAATAATTATCTAGCTACTTTTCCCTATAAAATACTAGTAGCAAGAATGATTCTTTTACTTGGATCTTTGAGACAGCCTCTTGTCTTGAGACCTTTGGAATATAACTGCTACATGCTTATGGTCCATTGACGATTGTTTTAATGATGTGTGTTCAAAGGTGAATAAATGCTTCAATGCATCAAAGAAGGAATTCTTATTGTAAGTAGGTCTGAAATACTAAGTATATTCAAAATACTCTAAATATCAACTTTTGTGAGAGGAAATAACACTTTGATTTCTATACAAAAGAGTTTTCCAGGTTTTATCAACACATTTATATGAATATTGTAACATACATAGTAAAGTTTCAAAGAGGGCAGGAATAGGCTGACAAATCTATTTCTAAATTTCTGTGTTCATTACTATATGAAGCCAAGCAAATACACCTGCTGGTAGAACCCCTGAAGACCTAAACTTATGTCTACTCACATCTGTGCCAGCAGCTGATCTCATTTTAAACTGCCTGCTTGGTATTCGCTGGAGCTTCATTTGCCCTTATTTCTCTCTTTTTCTTGCTAAAACTGTTTACAATTTTAGAACACAACATAAGTTTTAAAAGTCCCATGTTTATATTTGCCAGCTACATTGATGTGAAAATGAAATCTGGAAATTAATTTTGCTTTCTAGAGCACTTTCCTTCTCAGCATTGCAGGCTTCTCGGGTGTACACGCATTTAGAAAGGAGGTTTCTTCTGTTCTAATGTGGAGAAAGCAAATGAACCTAAAACAGAGATGAAAACCTCTGTTATGCGGTTCATCCTTCCTGGTTAGGAGACGTCCCTGCTTTCTTTCCTAACCTGATTTTGGATGCCCACTGCAGGGTATCAAACTCATGGTTTGGCAGCATTTAATTATTATTTAGTAGGCATTATTCACAATTTCTATCTATAGAAAGTTAATTATCTATTTGTGAAGATTTGGTTTGTAAATTTTTCTTATGTGTCATCTATCTGTATACCTTTTATTGAAGACTTCTAGTAAACTGTTGGTTATTTCTCACATGTTAGAAATTTCATAAGGAAGAGGAAAGTTGGCATAAAAGCATTAGAAATACAATTTAAAAAATTTTATTTTAAAGAGGAAAAAAATAAAACAAACTTTCAAAACAAAATAGAGTAATAATTCTTAATCCATTGTGTATTGTTATTGTTATTTATTTATTTATTTATTTAGGTCTATTTGAGGCAGAATCTCCTTAGGCATTTCAGGCTGGCCTTGAGCTCATTTTGTAGCCCAGGCTGGTCTTGAATTTGCAAAGATCCTCCTGCCTCAGCATCCCAAGTGCTGGGATTACAGGCATGTACCACCACACCCAGCATTGTATCTTTAAATTGAGTTACTCAGAGTACAAGATATACGCATTTAATTGTTCAAACAATATTAGCACAAACCATTCTTTTCAATAAACTAAGAGAAATTAGTAGTATATAGTAGTATAGCTACCTTAAACATATATATACACACACACACACACACACACACACACAGTTTTGTTTTTGCTTTTCCCATCCTTTTTTCTCCTTTCCCACATCCCAGTTTCTCTTTCCTTTTAAACAGTTTCTTCTCATTTTACAATATCTATTGTACATTTAGACCTTATTTATTCTTTCAGCTTCTCACACTAGGGAGACAATACGATGTTTGCACAAGTGCATCTGGTTTAGAAATACAATTATTATTATTATTATTATTATTTGTCTTTTTGAGACAGAGTCTCACTATGCAGCTCAGGCTGGCCTTTGTAGCCCAGGCTGGTCTCAAACTTGCAATGATGCTCCTGCCTCAGTCTCTCGAGTGCTGGGATTACAGGCATGCACCCCCACCTCTGGCTTAGAAACACAATTCTTGTTTGAGTTTCTTATTCTGAGGGAGAGGAGACAGTACCAGGAGTAATGTGGGGGGGAGGGATCTTGTAAGAGTTGTATGGTACTGTAAGATAAAAGTCACACTTCATTGCTTATCATAAATCTTCACTTGATAGATTCTTTATAAATAGTTGAGTTAAAAATTCTTTTTCTTGCTATTTTTATCACCTATTATCTGGTGATTGCAAATTGACTAGATTTCAAATAAATTGCATGAGAGTCCCGGATTAAGGATGTACATAATATGATCTTGGGTAACTGTTGCTCCGTATTCACTGACCTCGCACCCTGGGATGCCCAAGGCACTTGTGGCATCTCACGTTCCTAAGTCTCAGACTTGATCCTGGCCTCCTCAAAGCTGAACTTTGTTCGTGACAAGATTCTATTCCCTTGGTGTCCACCATCATCATGAATCAATTTTAAAATATATATGTACTAATTTGTTGATGTAAATTTCACATCTACACTTTACTGGAGCCTTTCTAAGAATTCTTTTAAGCCCAAAGGAATAGATTTAATGCTAGGTATTTTAACTAATGTCTCTGCTTTTTCTGGGCTACTGGAATTGTAACTTCTAGACAGATGCTGGCTTTCTTTATTAGGCAGGAGAGCAGTGGATAATCCGGATGGATATGTCCGCACCATCACTGCTCTAACATACGTTTCCCTCTCCAAAGCCAAGAGCAGCACACATCTTCCAGTGAGGTCAAAGACCTACTGGGTTCATAATAATAGCGATTAGCACTTCTGCCAGGAAAAGGAATAAACTGCTCCCCTACTGGGATGCATTTATGTTTTCATATTTTCAGGGAAGGCAAAAAACACTGAAACATGTGGCTTACTAAGTAGGTTCTAACAGCAGAGGACAGTTTCATTTTTCTTCTAGAGCATGAACAATTAACCATCTCATTAGCATATCTCATTAGTGATATTTGCAGTAAATGTACCATAACTATCTTATAACATAGCTTACTACAAAAAATTCTAGTATATCAGTGATACAGTTTATTCATGGTTTATTTGAATTAGTGCAAAATAATATTAACCTTGTATACCCAAGATCATTACACAGCTCCATTATACAAATATTAACTTAATAGCTATTATTTGTAAAACACTGGACTAAGTGTTATACATCCCTGATATTTGTGTAGTCCCCTGACTAGTATTACATTAACTCTTCACATACATTCTACCATGTTCATTTTACAGTTGGGGAGCTGAGGCTGGGAAGGGCAAGTGGCTTGATATACTAAAGGCCGTCAATCTAACAAGTGTTAGAGTCAGATTTAGTGTCCTGCTTCTAATGAATAAAATATTTTGGAAGTAATACCTAGTCATGATTTCTACTGCAGGTCATAAAAAGGACAACTTCTACGTTCTCTCTCATGGTCTTCCTGACTCTTCCCCATTTCTAACCCTCATTTCTCTCTCAGATCACTCATTCTTGGGGTAACAACCTGGCATGATGAGAGGCCACTACAGCAGCTCTGTACAGAGGCCCACTTGGAGAGAAACTGAGGCCTTCCACCAAAACCCAGCAGCCATGTGTCCATCACGAGTGGAATACACTGTGGAAATAAATCCTTCAGCCCCAACCAAGCCTTTAGGTGATGGCAGTCCTGACCGATACCTTGTCTGCTATGGTTGGCCTTGAACCAGTTAAACTGCTTTTAAATTCTTGACAGACAGAGAGCATGAGACCATATTGTTTTAAGCCCCTAAATTTGGGGTTCTTATGCAGCAACAGATTACTAATAGGTCTAGCTAAAATTCTGGCATAGCTATAACGAGTAGGTGAACAATTAAAGTATTTTCTATGTTCACATGATATGGAGAGGCTATTTTTTCTTAATTTTTACAGCGATAGACTAGTAACATGTAACTAGCATGCTCTGCATTTGTCTTTAAAATAGTAGAGGTGATTTAAAGCAAAATCTTTTAGAGGAAGAAGAAAACCAAGAGATTATATAGCTAAGTCCTTCTTTACCAAGTGATTTAGAAGTAGGAGGTACTCAAAAATGGTTTTGATACAAATACACATATCATATATATTTAGTCCTATGGTATTTTTTAAATTTGTGATTCATCAAAATAACACTTATACATAGTTAATATATCATCAAAAGCAGTCCTGTACCAATTTTCTCAATTCTTATTCCCCCCAAATATCAGTATTTACTTTTTAACTTACATTTTCTGATAACTGCCTTCATACTCCCAGATGATAAGTTTATGCTTTCATGTTTTGATTTATTAGCCTGGGAAAGTATTTACTGATTTTCCAATATGGTCACTAGAAATTTCTTTCTACTCTTAACTATTTTAATTTCCAAGTATAACTTAAGTTTTTTTAGTTAAAGCAATAATTAGTGTTTATGCTTTTGTGGATGTAAGTATTGTTCAGTGCTGAGTCAAATAATGTACAATGATTATCTGCCCCTATACAGATTGTTTTCTTGGAGTTATTTCCTTTTTTTAGTTTTTAATGTATGTACAATTTGTTCCTAAAGCATGAACCGATTTCTCTAATGTCTGGTGATAATTGTTACGAACTCTCAAACACATCAAATTATCCATCAGTTTAATGGTTTTCCTTTCTGGATACCTCTCTCCACAGAAATCTACCCTCTTGCTCTAATCTAGACTGGTTGCATTGTAGCCCAGGTGTCTTTTTATTTATTTATTTATTTATTTTTTTTTTTGCGGTACTGGGGAGCCCAGGTGTCTTGGTAGGCCTTTCCTTAGTCATTTTGATTTTGTAATTGCTTTTGAAAGAGAATTTACTAATGTGAATATAACTAAAATGCAGAAACATTAATATTTTAAGGAGAACCCTAAATTATTAATATATATAGCTTCTATGTCCTAGATTCACCGGCCTATGAGGTCATATAACATGAAGTTACATTTGCTTTTGATGCCCAAATTGTAGTAGTTCACGCATGTATAATTTGAATGCAGGCTGTCAGTACCATTACCTTTGCAAAGTGCCCTCTAAGTTTTTCTAGGGGCCCTACGAGAGGAATATTCACAGGTGCTCACCAATTCATCTATCTACCAGTTGCTGTGAGGCACTTGTTCTTCCTTTTCTGCTTTAGCTCCCTGGCCAATGTGTATTACCTTAGGTACTTGCTTAAATATCAGCTTCACTGCTGATGTATTATGCACGGTAGACTTTGTATGAGTCAAGGGGCTTTTGATGTTTCCATTTCCAAGAATACTAGGAGGCACAAGGCTCCATGGGAGGTAATATGATTGACCTTTCTCAAATTCTCCATTACTTGCCCTCTTTCCACTTCCATTGTTTAAAGTCCAGAGCTCATAAAGACCCTTTTAGCTTCTCTTCTTTGTACTTTTAATGTACACACTTCCCCATCACCTTCCATTCACACGCAAAAGAATTATTAGTCACAACGAGCTGCTAACTACTATTTCTGTAGGGACAGTATAGAAGCTAGACAATGTAGAGACACAGCTCAATCGCACACAGGTGTATCCCTTATCTGAGGTTTTGCTTTCCATAGTTTCAGTCTCTCTTGCTTTATAACAGTCCAGAAATATTACATGGAAAATGCCAGAAACAAACACTTCATAAGTCTTAAGTTGTACGCCATTCTGAGTAGTGTGATAAATTATTGCACTGTCCTACTTTGTGCAACCTGAAATGAAACATCCCTTTATCCAGCATATACACATTGTACTGAATATACAGACCATTAGTCCCCCTCGGTCACTTAGCAGCCATCTTAGTTATCCAGTTGACTGCCACATTATCTCAGTGCTTCTGTATAGGGCTTGGTAACATTGGTGGTGTGAGGCACCGACTGAGGATCTTCGAATATGTAGGTGTTGGTCACCTTACCTGTCACTGGAGCAAAATACCTGATACCCTCAGTTTAAAGGAGAGATTTATTTTTGGCTCACAGTTTCAGAGGTTTCAGTCCTTGGTCAGCTGACTCCAAGGCAGGAATATCATGTCAGAGGGTCATGGTGGAGCAAAGTTACTCACTTCATGGCAGCCAGGAAGCAGAGCACAGGGGAAGATGCCAGTGAGAAATGTACCCTCCAAAGGTATGCCTCCAGTAACCCACTCTCTCTAAATGGGCCCTACTTCCTAACAGCACATTTAGCTCTGAGTATCGGTGGATTAACCCACTGATGAATATGGTACCCCATAATCCAACCACATCTCCAGGAGTCTCTCGATGGCAGTAGTTGGATGGGGCTATTATAATTTATTACCAAACTAAAATGTTTAACATTTATATACTAGTTTTTTTTTTTTCACCAGAGAAACAGCATTAAAGAGAGATGAAGTATCCATTCTGGAGCTACAACACTACTTGTTACTTATGAATGATGAGCCTTTTAATTCATTGAACAAAGTTTTAGAAAACTTTACAGTCTAATCTCAGTTCAAGTACCACACTGAAAATCTTTAAATATGTCCATATATTTTTGGAAAACCCCAAAGATTTTTTGCCTTGAAAAAATTTGGAAATCTGTAGATATTTATAAATAAAAATCTTGAACATACACACTTATACACACATACACTGAAATATGACTGAAACATGGAGCTGAAATACAGTTCCATACAAAAGTCTTCTATAGCCCCAGGTCCCACATTCTTGGGTTCAAGCAACTTTGGATCAAAATGTTTGGAAAAAAAATGTTTCTGTATTGAACATGTACAGACTGCTTTTTAAAATTCATTATTCCCTAAATAACACAGTATAACAACTATTTACGTAGCATTTACATTGTCTTAGATATTATAAGTCTTTTAGGGATGATTTAAAGTATATTTGAAATATATATATGGTTTTCGATTATATGTAAATGCTGTGCCACTTAATATAAGGACCTGAGAAATTTAATTTCTGTTGGCATCTTGGAGTCAATTCCCTTTGAGCAACAAATTATGGTAAATATTTCAGCCTTTTTTACTAATACACATTAGTTGTCCTTAAAAAATGCTTCACTTGCTAAGCAACTGGGTGGTGATCTACCATATTGCTCCTGATAAGTGGTCCAAATGTGAGGCCTACCTTACCTTTCCTATGACATCCATTAACAGCTTGAGAGCTCGAGGATCATGAACTAATGAATCTGTGTAAAAGGAGCCTAGGTATTTCTTTGGGTCAGTTGGATTGTCCTGGGCACATAGATCTGGGCGCATATTGAATCCATGTGATATTCTTCCCACTGTGAAAGGGAAAGCACCACCTGCAAGTAAAATGTATAAATCAGGAGTATGGATTGAAAAGGAGTCCATTACATCCTGGTGTTTAATGCAGAGAGGAGTTATCATAGCCCAACTGATGAACAGTATTTAAAAGGACCTGGTGGATCCAAATGATGGAAATGATACAAAAGACATATGACTCATCTAGAAAGTTAGAGGCCAGAAATTTATCCCAAGGAGAGAAGACAAACGTGCAAAGATCTAAGGTCAGTGTTTTCCAATGTAGTGTGTCATAGTAAAGTATAAGACAATATTGTCATTTGAGTGACATCTAAATCATGATGGCATTGCCACAAAATGAAATGCTGTGCACAGAGTCATGAAGAAATGATATAGCTCTGTATTTATTGACATGGAATGATATTTTGTGGTGGAAAGGAAAAGCAGGTTAGAGAATAATATGGATAGTTTGATATTGTGTATGTATAAGCATGTATGTTCAAGGGTCACAATCTCAATTACTTACACGGACCAGGCAAACAATGCAGAGGAACAGATTGTAACAATGGAGAATGGTAGAGAGTGGAGAGCTCTGAGTCTGATTAGAGAGATTAGGAATAAAAAACAAAATGCAATTAAACAGGAATAAGTGGAATTTGGTCCCAGCTATCATATGATTGGAATTACAACTGGAAAGTTGTTATAGACTTATTTGTATTCCTCCAGAATTCCTCTGTTGAAGTTCTAACCTCTAATATGACTGTATACAGAGACAGAGCCTTTACAGAAGTAATGAAAATTACTTGAGTGTGGAAGGTGGGGCCCTAATCCAAAAGGATTGATGTCCTTATAAAAAGAACAAACACCTGTGCTCTCCTTTCTTCCACTCTCTGGCCGTGCATGCGCAGAGGAAGGGATCTCTGTGAGCTAGGAAGCAAGCTCTTATCAGACACCAGCCCTGCCAACACCTTGATCTTGGACTTGTCTAGTCTCCAGAACCACGAGAAAAATAAATGTCTGTTGTTTAAGCTGCCTACTCCACCTATTTTTTTATAGCAGGGTAGGCTGATTCATACAAATAGGATCTTACCTCCATGTGCAAAACATACTTTCAGTTTTGGGAACTTCTCAAACACTCCACCCATGATCATTGAACAAACAGCTGTGGTGGTCTCTGCAGGCATTCCTGAAAGAGGAAATAGTCACAAAGTTCAGACTTGGCCCCTTAACCAAGATGCTCAGCGATGTTAATAACCAAGGAATAGCAGGTGATATCTGTGGAACTGCCAGTGTGGATAATCACCGGGATCCTGTTCCTAGGATGGTTTGGCTGTAGATAGGCCATTTCTAGGCGAGGAGAGTCATTGGATGCTTCCTATTTGCCATTTGCAAGGAGAATAGTGTAGGGGCTAGAACATCTTTTGTCCTGATTCTCCTGACTTCCGTTTTGGATGCAGTGGGGCAAGCAAGGTTTTGTAAGGAGCCTGGGCTGAATGCTAATGCTTGCAATTCTCTGCGTCCTGGCCTGTGATAAGTTATTTAATGTTCCTGAGCCTGGGCTTCCTCACTTATAAGATGAATACAATGTTGCCTGTCTTGCAAGCCTTTTGTGGTATTTTGCAAGTAATGATGTTACTTACAAATCATTGCTGTGTCTCACAGTTAAGTTTGAAAATTAGTGAACTAGTGTAAATTATTTCAAGTGCTCTGTACCCCAAAGAGATGCAGCTGGTCCATATCTGATGCCTTCATGCCCAAGGTGCCAGTTTGGGTTGCAGTACCATATGACTTGGTTTTTAGATTGTGGCTCAGAAATATTGGATGGCTCTGCAGGCCCACCCTGAACCTTATGGGGCACTTCTCTTTGGGCTGTTGATTAGGGCTCCACTAGGAATTCGTTTTATCTGTCAATGCTCCACAAGGAGAGATGCCCTGTCTTTCCAGCTTCCTGAGAAGCAGGATGGATTCATATTCACCTATGAGTAGTTTTGTAGCAGACCTCCCTGGTAGCAGGGGGATGGACAATACCACTTCCTTCTAGACCTGTGATTTTGCGTACCATTAGTTACTTGAAACATAGCCCCACAGGCCATTCTCCATACAAGGGCCAAAGTTATACTCACAATGGATTGTGACCCTTCTTCCAGTCCACTAACAATCACCTTTGCATTTACAATAAAATTTTGAAATTGACCTATTTGTTTATGATCTGTGTATTTGATTATCATCCCTTTTCTCTGACTGAAATGTAAGCCTCATGAGGGCAGCAGTTTTGTTCATGTCCATATACAGGGCTTGGTGTGATAGAAAGATCAGTATATATCCATTACATAAAGAAATGACAAAATGATATGATTACATGAAAATACTCAACTTTTCATGTCAAAAGTTATAATTTATAAATAAGGTTATGAAATTTGTCAAGGTTTTGTGAATCAGGATGAAATTATTTTGGAATCTGGACAGCACATGTTTTTGTGAAACGTTTAGCAGGAAATAGTGGGGGGTGGGTGAGAACCTGCTATGTTAAATACTTTGGTTTTCACTAACAATCATAGGACCATGTAAAATACCATAGCAGGAAGAAACTATTGGAGTAATCCAGACCAGGTCTTTCATTTACAGATGAGGAAATGGATCCCAAGAGGGTGAAAGAATTTGCTACAGATTATACCATGATTTAGAGACTAAACTGGAACTGAAATTCCGACTTTGACTTCCAATATACTGAGTCATTTAATTCTTCATTTTGGGTGCTTGCCATTTTGATTAATTAATAATTACTAATTGGGCTAGAGAGAGAATGAATGGAAGAGGGCCTCTAAAAAGTTCAGTACTTCACTTAGGGACCCACTTTTCATTGGGTTTTTGGATGAGTTGTGTTTTAGCATGTGTTCTCCATGTTTTCTTCTTATTGGGCTGATAATGAGAGATTGGACAGGACACGTGGGATTTCTCTTCTTTCTGTTCCTGTCACCTCCGTGTGGAACCATCAATTAAGAGTGCAGAAGGCCAAGGGTAGAAGAGAGGAACAAGTAACAAGAACACTGGAAGCTTCTACAACTTCAGGCTTCAAGCTCCTTAGATGGGAGAAGTTGACCTTCTACTTGTAATTCTCGTGTTCTCATTTATGGCAGCTGATCCTGGAGCCTTTTTGGAAGTTTGTGTAGCAAAGTCCTTTGGAATCAGGCAGATCTATGTGAATTCCATTTTCTCTTATTAACTGTGTAACTTGGACAACTTACTTAACCACCTCAACTTCTCCATCTATAGAAAGTCATTACAATGTCAACCTTGTAGATTAAATATATGATTTACTTACATTGTGATTTATTTATAAGCATATTGGATATGATTAAAGTTAAAGTGAGGTCATATATACAGTGATGGTCTGAGTAAGAGTTCAATAAATGATAGTTGCTATTACTCTCAGTCTTGTCAATTTTACTTTCTCTCTTCGATATCATAGGGTTCCACAGATGATTGGAAAAACCCAAGAGTTGGTCCTCTGTTCCACCTCAAGCTGACACAAACCTACAAGCCACGGGAGCCAGTATTTGGCCATTCGTCCATCCATCTGCATGTCCCAGGGATGCACAAACAGGGAACAGTTCAGCCTTTCTGCCACCTCCAAAGAAGCAACAAGAGAAGAAGGTTAACTGGATGCACAAACAAATACAAGGTACTCTTCTTGGGAAACTGTTTTTTTTTTCCTCAAGTCTGTATTGATTTGAATAAAAAAGGCTTTGGAAGTAGTTTTTTGGTCTGTGTAAAATAGTCATTAACAAACTACTTCTGCTTGGAAAATTACAAAGGACATTTAGAGTTAATAAAAGGGATTGCTGGATTTACCATTAAGGTTGATAAACTTAGTACATTGTTTGGCAAAACAAGTCATAGGAAGCATTCATCACTGAAATACTTTGGCTGAGGTGGAGATGCTCAAGCACTAATCCCACATTTGAAATGCAGAGGAAGTTTTCCCTGCTGGGTCCTCCTTGGCTTACTCTTTGGGAGGGATGGTTAAGATGGTGTTCTTGGAATCAGGGCAGGAGTGATCCTTTCTTTTCTTTGCTTGGAAACTTGAGGTTGTAGGAAGTGAGGAAATGATGGCCTTGGTGCTGGGGTCTTAGGGCTGGGCTGGGGCAGGCTGGCCTGATTCAAGCCATTGAGTCACTGAGAGCCCAAACTCGGTGGGCATTTTCTGGGGGTTATAGGCACTCACATAGCCCCCAGAGGCCAGGTGTCCCTGAACAGTCTGCTGTGAATAAGATGACCTAGGAGAGGAACAACCTCTCAATACCTGAACCAAGGCAAGAACTAAGAGTGTCATGGGCAAATGTGTTCCACAGTCTTCTGAGAAATGGAACTATCTAGATGGAAGGACCTTTATTCACCAAAATGTTTACTAAGTCAAAGTATTGAATATTCATGCTTACTAAAGTTTAAAAACAGATAGCTAAGATAATAGTACTACATTTTCTTTCCAAATGTAGGGGTGCCGAAGTGACTCAGCTTGTCTTCGCTCATAAATATTTGAGTTAACCGGGCTGATGTAATGTGACTTGTAATGTGACTTGTGTACATATGTACATTTAAAATATAAAAGGAATTTTGGACAATAGAAGACTCTGGGAATGGTAGGCAAAGGATAATTGAAGAACACTTCTAACTCATCGGGTTCTGGGAGCGGAGAGATATAAGCCTTTTGAAAGAAAGGGGGATAATTGTTTTTTTTTATTTTAAAGAGAGGAAAAACCAAGCAATACAAATTTTTAAACGAGATAGGAAATTAACAATATTATATTGCATATTGTTATCTTCAAAATAGTTGCTCAGATTACCAGTTACAGACATACAAAACCGATCAACAATATAAGCACTAACTGTTCCTTTCAATGAGCTACTAGAAATTAGAAGCACAATTATCTTAGCTCTCTTTTTCCCCTTCCTTCTTTTCTCTTTTCCCTCATCATCAAATCAACCAGTAACAGATGCTGGCAGGGATGTGGGGAAAAAGAAACACTTGTCCATTGTTAGTGGGAGTGTAGACTGCGCTACAGCCACTGTGGAAATCTGTATGGTGATTCCTCAAAAAACTAGGATTAGAGGTCTCAGCTATTCCTCTTCTGAGTATTTTCCCAGAAAGAATTAATTTTTGAGAATGGGTGCAGCTTGTAAAGAGAGCATTATCTTCCTGGGAAGGTTTGGACTTTGCAAAGGCGTGTGATTATAGCATCTCATTAGGATTTGATCCTCATTAAGATAAAATTTTATTCTATGTACTTATAATGATTCATTTCCACTCAATTCAAATTGATAATTTAAAAATCTCCTATATATGAAATATTCTAAAGAACAAAAAGCCACTTCTCTCAAAATCATAACATTCACTGAGAACTTAGTACGTGCCAAAGCTGTTTTAAGAATATACAAGTATTCAGACTGGGCTCATAGTTTAGTGGCAGAGCACTTGTTTACCATATGCAAAGACCTGGATTTGATCCTCAGTGCCACAGAAAACTTACAGTTATTAATTACTTCAATTCATCATCAGATGAGTACTTTTATTCCTCTCGTTTTCCAGAGAAGGAAACGGAGGCAGATAAAGCCCAAGTAACTTAGTCAGGTATTGTGACTGATGAATGGTAGAAACAAGCAGTCTGGCACTATCATTTCATCCACCTCACATAGACAATAAAGTCACTTTTGTACCTGAAAATGGACCTGAGTATGTATAATTAGGTTCACTCAGTAATAAGAGAGGTCTAGGGGAGAAGAGGGGCACAGTTAGATACACTTGACCACCAGGCTGACCTTGAAATAACAAAGTCAGCTTGGCTTTCCGAGTTTTCTCTTGCTTCTTTGAACACATGCTGATGCAAGCTAGAGAGTAGTTAGGCAGGCAAGCTTTGCTGACCAAAGCTTTTAACTCTGGGACATTACAAATCAATGGGGATATGGTCCTGACTCCTTCAGAGACTAGCTGTCCCCCACCCATCTAATTAGAATGATTGGTGGGTCAAGCTTGACATATAATTGAAAATAACTATGCAGACTCCAACTGTCTGCTATTGCCGTCTAAGCCCCTTAGTAATCCATAAACCTAATTCCAATAAATAATAACATGACTTGTAGCTGAAGTCTTGCTAGTACTGTGCTGAAACAACTTGAATACTCAAGTAAATAAATCCTTTTTCAAATCTCACTAAGGTTTCCAAAAAATATTCATTGTATCAGCTAAGGTGCTGCAGCCAATAAACTTCAGAAAGTTCAATATTTAAAGGAACATTAAATCTTTCAGGCCATTAGGAGACAATGTAACAGGCAATCCCCAACTGGTGGGCCATCACCATAGATACAAACATGGAAGAGTTTTTGCATATAATTAGAGCTTAATAAATATTAAATGAATATAATGAGTATAGTCTTGGTGAGTTTACAAATTTCTATTTAATTCATTATGAAAGATTTAGCATTACAATGAAAATAGAAAGCAATGTTTTGCCATTATAATTCTAGGAAGGAAGGGAGGAATTTAAAAATGCCATTGAGTAAAGAATCATGGATCTTGAATCCTGGCACTAAAGACAGCAGGTATATTTATAGAATGAACAGAAAGAGGAGAAAGGCTAGTGGAGAAGATCATGATATGATAGACAAAATTTCATTATATATGTATATATATATATGCTCATTATATATATATACATATATATACTCATTATCTTCATCAAATGTAAACATTTTCAAGGCATTATTTTTCATTATTTTTTTTGTACATTTTCAAAATATGTGACTTTAAAAGTTTGTTAATTGAGAATTGGTTAAATAAATCATGACATATCCATATACTGTATTATTCTGCAGTTATTTAAAATCATACATTCAAGTCGGGCATGGTGGAGCATGCCTGTAATCCCATGCTGGGCTACACAGTGAGCTCAAGGCCAGCCTAAAGTACAAAATGAGATCCTTTCTCAAATAAAATCACAGATTAAGATAATTTTCATTTAGTTTGGAAATCACATGCGTAACAATTTCAATTTTGGTGAATATAGATATATGCAAATTTTACAAATGAAATGTATAAAACAGTGGTTATATTTGAGTGGCATAATTAAGATTGATGTTTGTTTTCTTCATACTTTTCTGTCTTTTTCACAATTTCTTTAAAATTCATATTTTAAAAAATTTAAAAATATTTTTCCAAAGTTAAAATTTTTTTGCATGTCATTTAACATAGTTGCTATGCACAGTGGCTGTGATGAGGGTGACATTTAGGTTTCCAAGGGAGAGCAAGGATGGTAGAAAGAAGAGATTTCATCACGGAGTTAACTCAGAGCTGGCCTAGGAAGCATTTGTACTGCTCCTCTTCTGAAGAATGGCTCACTCCTTTTTTGAAGGCGGTTTGGTTTCCATACCTTCTACCTACATTTAAAGTCTTTGGCATCTCCACCTCCCCACCCTGCAGTGGGGTGGCACCTTCGTCTTCTCCCCACGGCCTCCATAGTAGCGCTCAGCCCCTGCTAGTTGGTTTTTTTTTTTTTTTTTTTTTTTTTGGTACTGGGGATCGAACTCAGGACCCTGCGCTTGCTAGGCAAGCGCTTATTCCACTGAGCTATATCCCCAGCCCTCCCTGCTAGTTGTTATGCGATTGTGCCTTGGCAAAATGACAGCCGCATACTCACTTCATAGAACTGGAAGAGTTCCTGCTCGTTTAGGTCCCATGTGTTGACGTGGGAGCCAATCTGGACCCCTGGGAAGCCTAACTCCTTTACGCAGCGCTCCATCTCCTTGATGGCCAGCTTGGGAGCTTGCATGGGCAATGTCCCCAGACCCACAAATCTCCGGGGATGGCTCGCAACCGTGGCAGCTAGGTCGTTGTTTAAAAACTGGCACAGTTCCAAAGTATCCTGAGGTTTGGCCTGGTGGAAAAGGAAGAGAAAATCACATTGTTCAAAGCATACTTCTTTAGGTGTTTCCTCTGAAGACCTCTTGGATAATCTATTTGTCTTTTTTCAATGGCTTTACCACTCAGGAAACTGAGGCCCAGCTTGAGAAAGACACTGCCTACCGAAAACCCAATCTTTGTAAAAAAGCAAAGAAACCACCAATATATTACTGGTTAATTAGAAAAATTGAGGCTAACGTCTGCAATTGAGCCTTGCATCCTAATTACTGGACCATTCCATTCTAGAAATGGAATGAGGATGGCCCTCCAGTGAGGAGACTAGGTCTGGCTCAGTGTCTGAAGCCACAAGGAAGGCACTCTCCTGTTGCTCCCGTTCAGGGTATATCAGGCCTGTTCAGGAACCTCTCTATCGTCATCTTTTCTGTTGACTGTGGCATTCAGGGCTGACCTTAGCAAAACACAGAACCAGATGAAGTTTGTTTTTCATCCTTCTCACTGTTTCCTCTTCTCACTCTTTCCTTCCTTTCAACATCATCCCACTGCTAGGAATTTGGAATCCAAGTTGTTTGGTCAAAGTGGTTTGATAAGTTCAGACATACTGAAGTTTTAGTGGTTTAAGTAATGAATCTAATCACAAGAACAGAGAAAAACTAAATCCCTAATAGTGGATTTCGCTAATAGGTACAGGTAGGGAAAGGGTGTGTGAATGGGTGGTTTTCATTGCTTCTTAAATCACAACAGGGGTAAGTGCGCACGTACTTCATGCATCCTCAGCTCTGTACAAAAATTTCCCTCCACTTCAGGTTGGAAATCATGCCTGAAACTTTCAGTGTTAGAGATTTATTCATGTTTGGAAAGGTATCCAATTCTGAGATACCCTTTTTAAATTGTATATTTATTTGGAAGAGACAACATATTAGACCATGATCATCATAATTCAAAACATTCTTACCTCTGCATAAATTGGCTTGTCAGTTCCCCAGCAAGGTATTTCAGGAATAAGACGCCAGAAAGGTAAGTTCTAGGGGTGTTAAGACTGAGTCTCTACTGTCCAATGGAACTATAGTGCGGGCAGCAGAGTGACATATCGGCTACTCTATTAGATCAAGGACATGGCTAAGATCATAGGTCTGGGAGAGGATACTGGTGATCTCTAAAAGGGAGGGTAGTTGCGGGGGAAAGGGCTTGATCCACTTGTTGGGCAGCTGGACCTGAGCCTGCACTACCAAGGAGATGGCTTGAGGTTTCGCACTCACCCAGTAGCTAAACATGATGGGAACCGTAGACAGAACTTGGACTGTCACTCCTAGACACAAAGAAAGGCAAAGCTGGTGAGAATGACCCAGGCACCCCTCTGCCTCCACCCTAGACACTCCTGTCCACCCTTCCTGTTGTTCCTCTCTGTGCTCTTTGTTTCAGGCCCTCCCCCATGCCTCCCTCCTCCCTTTGCCTCAGGTTCCTGGGAGAGAGGTAAAAGTTCTACAAAACTGAACTCGCTTGTCAAGGGTTTCTTCCATCCTTTTTCTTCCTTTCTGGGATACTGGGGATCAAATTCAGGATCTCGCACTGGCAGGTACTGCATCACTGAGCTATATCTCCAGCCCCCACCTTCTTCCTTTCAGCTCCTAAATCAGCCTGGATGGAGGCTCATGTTCTGGAATACCCAGAGGGGGGATCCTAAATTTGGATCCAGAAATCCAGAATGTAGGATATCAAGAATCTTTTGTTTTAGGAGAACCTGGGATTGTTGTAAGGATTAAATAAATTAATGCACATTGAATGCTTATAGCAGCACATGGTACAAATTCAATGCTCAGTAAGAATTAGTCATAACTGTTCTCTCAAGGACAGCCATGGAATTAAACACAGGACAACAACCAAAAGAGAGCCATGCACTCCATCTTTACTGTGGCCATAAATAATGATATCTGACACCAGTCAGCAAAATTGCATTTGCACTGGTTTTCTCTTTTGAAAAGTGGGCCCTTCTTCTTGCTTTGCATTCATAGTAACACCTTGCTTTTTGCTGTTTATTTAGGAAGCATGTTTTTCTTCAGCTTTCCTCCTGTTCCAATATACACTTAGACTGTAAGTACAGATACCACATTCTGTGGAGTAGTCTACACAAATGCTTCATGCTTTCTTCATAGTGTCATCTGCATGCTCCATATATATATATATATATATATATATATATTTTTTTTTTTTTTTTTGGTGTGGTACTGGGGATCGAACTCAGGACCCTGTGCTTGCTAGGCAAGCGCTTATTCCACTGAGCTATATCCCCAGCCCCTAGATATATTTTTAATTCTTAAAAGTATATAACATAATTCCTGGACAAAAACATCCTATGCTTTTCTAATATGACAGACATCATCTACTCATCTTGGACTGTCAAACTGAGACTTTTTTTTTTTTTGCAGACCTTGGAATAAAATAAAAGCCTCCTACTAGTTCTGTACATTTACCTGAAATTTTTATAAATTTGTTTTTGACTGTGTGTATGAATTGCTTGTTTTGATTCATGTCAAGACCACAGATGTTAAAATTTTGGCCTGACAATGTCTGTGGTGGCAAGTTCCCCATCATAGCCTGTGGGCACTGCTGACTTGTGCTGAGAAGGCCTTAGCATGTGCTTTCTTGTGGTGGCAGTACTAGTGTAACATGGATGCAATATCATATTTTAGTGTTTGAAGTTGTTTTATGTTGTGAGGACTTGTGTGACGTTTTTAGAGAAAAGGTAAAGAATGCAAACAGCTCTTAGAAATCATTAGAAACTAGGCTTTGAAAGAAAAATTTCCTAAAGAAAAAAAAAAAAAGAAGGGGCTGGGGATATAGCTCAGTGGAATAAGCGCTTGCCTAGTAAGCGCAGGGTCCTGAGTTCGATCCCCAGTACTGCAAAAAAAAAAAAAAAAAAAAAGAAAGAAAAATTTCCTAGCTTTCTTTTTTTCTGAGTTTTTATCACAAGAGTATTCTGAGATTATTGAGTTAACTTTAATTTTTTGAAATCTTATTGCACCTTCTTTATGTGTCAATGGATGTGTTCTGTGTATAGTGCACTGAGCAGAAATTGAATCCCAAGTCTGACTAAACAGGCCATTGGCATCCTTAATCTGTGATTTCCAATTTTACTGTTTTAATTGGCTCTACAATAAGTGGAACTATGCATTTGAACTAAAAAAGCTGTAAATAATAAAATTCCACTGGTAAATTTTTAGTGATATACTCTGTTTTTTTAAACAGGGTATAATTAATTGTGATGTGTTAGCCTGACTTGAGTAAGAACCCCTTAGATGTGTGTGTGTGTGTGTGTGTGTGTGTGACCTGGACAGAATAAAAAGGGAACAAAGAAGATGGGAGCCTTCCTTTTTTCTTCTTTGAAGCTCAGGTCTTTGCTTTGCATTTGGACGTTTGTCTCTTATTCCTTCAGGCTCTCGGTACAGACTCTTCAGCCTTCCAGTGCAGACCCTTTAACTTTCTAATTTGGACTTTCACTGGACTCTGGAGTGAGCTCCAGGACTCTGACCTTCGAATGGACCCTCTGGCTGTCCACCACGCAGAGAGCCATTTTGCATTCTCCTATCCCTGCTTCTGCAGGTGGCCACTGTAAGCCTAGCTAGTAAATCCTTTATATAATCATACTAAATCTGTTCCTTTAGTGAACTCTACCTGATACAGATTTTGATGCCAGGAGTGGGATCAGGGAGTCCTCCACCCAGATTTCAGAGGAAGGCCTTGGAGGCCAGACAGTGTACCCCTGGGAGGGCAAGCTGTGAGTGTAAAGCCAAAAGAGCAATGGACACTGAGAGATCAGAGAAGCCAGGAATGTGGAGTGTCTGAGGAAAGCTGCAGAGAAGGAACAAATCTAGCCCAAGAGAAAAGCCATAAGGTCTGAAACCACAGGCAATGCCACAAAGGCAGAGTTACACAAGCCCTTTATATTTCACATCTCACTGCAACTTATCCTGGGTACTGGACACAGAGCTACAGGATTTAATATTTGTCCTGCTGGGTTTCAGTCTTTGGTCCCATTGGTTTCTATCCCCCATTCCTTCCTTTTAGAATAGGACTGTTTATCCTGTTCCCTTGTATGTTGGCAGTGTTTAACTTTCTTTTTGACTTTTATAGGTGTTTATGGCTAAGAGTTTGCCTTGAGTCTCAGAGGAGACTTTCTTTGTGCTTGAACTTTTCAGCAATACTGAAACTGTTAGGATTTTGACAATTCTCAGAGACGGACTAAATGCATTTTACATAACGAGATGTGCATGAGTCTTTAGGGGACTGGGTGGAAGGATACAGGATATATCTAGATGTTTCTCTAAAGCCTCATGTAATCATGGGTAGGGCTTTTGTAAGGTGATTGGATCATGGTGCACTATACTCACTGGTGGATTAATTCACTCATGAGTTTATAGCTAAATGTGCTATTAGAATGTGGGGCCTGGTCAAAAGAGATGAGTTACTGAGGGCATGGCCTGGAAGGGCATAATTCCCTTCTCTGGTTCTCCTTCTGCTTCCCTGCTACCATGATATGAAGCACTTTCCTTCACTATGACAATCTGCCATGCTGTCATAGTGGAGCTGCCTGACCAGGGACTGTAAGTGTGAGCCAAAATAAACCTGTCCTTTTAGTTGTGGTGCCGGGTGTTGTCTGAGCAATAAGAAAGTGACTAAGACACCGGGTATAAGGAATCTTAAAGCGTTTAAAATCCACAATCTAAGCATTGTAATGGAAGGTCCTTACTTCCCCAGTAAAGCTGGAATAGATGGACCTGACAGTGAAAAGACAATCAGAAGTTGTTATCAGGTAAATCTTGCCAAATGGTCAACAACTTTAAAGGCAGGCATTGCTTTTACATTTGATGTAAGCCTGGTAGCATTTCTCATTACAAATACCTTTCTGATCCATTTCTCTAATACGAATTTCGGGATCCCAGCAGTTCTCTTGGACCACTCTGAAGACTT
This sequence comes from Dinomys branickii, assembly GCA_004027595.1. Taxonomy (NCBI): domain Eukaryota; kingdom Metazoa; phylum Chordata; class Mammalia; order Rodentia; family Dinomyidae; genus Dinomys; species Dinomys branickii. The sequence continues at coordinate 22,884 of PVLD010001543.1, read as the reverse complement.
TGCCATCTTTTACCATCTTTGCTTCTCCCTAGGGAGAAAACTCACATCAGTAAAAGATCACCTAAATATACCTGTGCTGATCTTTCTTTGTATGCTTTCAAACATGTTTCTTCTCTAAGACTTTTAGTGTTTTTTTTTTTTTTTTTTTTACTTAATCGACATGGGCATAGAAATCTATTCATTCAATAAATTCAACTTTTCTTCCTCATGCCTTTCTTTGCCCTGGAGTTGAAGGAATGTGCTCTGTGGTTGCCAGTAATTAGACAGACAAGTAGTAATGTCACGGTCATAGCCTTTGGGCCTGCATGACCAAGGATGGGTGATGACTTTGATGATCTGCACAACTGGCTATAAGATCCAAGAGGATATCCTAGTATCTGGAAAATTTTAGCTCTATAACATTTTAGAATTGGAAAGAAGATTTGAGATAGACCATATCTAAACCTCTTTGTTTCTTCAGAAGCAACATATGGATAGTAAAAGTAAGTGGTTTGCTCAGTAGAGCAAAGCCCACTGATATCAACACATATAGGAGGGGGACATGAACTGACTCAAACTAAAAGCATGAACAGAATTCCTACTGAGCTGCTCACTTCCACCAAGTACCCTGACTCTTAAAATTTGTGTATTTAAAAATTGACATATAGCATTTTATACATTTTGGTTTATAACATGATATTTTAGCTTATGCATGTTTTGTAGAAAAGCTAAATGAAATTAACATATCAATTACTTTTTGGTGGTGAGAACACTTAATATTTCCTAGTAATTTTCAAGTATATAATACAACATTACTAATTATAGTCATGATGTAGTACAATAGTTTTTTTTGAACTTAACTTCTCCTGAAATTTTATATCCTTTGACCTTTTTCCCAGTCTCTTCTTATCGCCCCCCTCCCTGTTCCAGTCCCTGGTAACCACCGTTTTCCTAGCTGCTTTTGAGCCTGACTTTCTTTAGATCGCTATATAAGTTAATGTTGTATTTGTGTTTCTGGACCTGGCTTATTTTACTTACCATAATAACCTCCAGATTTATTCAGTTGTTGCAAATGATGGGATGGATGGGATTTCCTTTTTCCTTTTTCTAAAGGGTGAATAGTACTGTGATTTCACTTCAACATACTGCCTTTATTTCCTTTGGATATATACTCAGAAGAGAAGTTGTGAGCTTATGTGATAATTCTATTTAAGATCTTCTTTAGGGAACCATATGACCATATCAGTAGATACAGAAAAAGCACTCGATAAATGTCAACAACCTTTCATGATAAAATTCTTTGGTAGATTAGATATAGAGTGTATATACCTCAACATAATAGAGTTCATGTGATACAACTCCACAGCTAAAGCCATATTGATGAAAAGTTGAGAGCTTTTCTTCTAAGATCAGGAATAGACAGGTTGCTAAGTTTTGCTACTTCTATTCAACATAGTACTAAAGATTTCAGCTAAAGCAGTTAGTTGAAGGGAAAAAAGTACTTAATCAGAAAGGAGCAAGAAAAATTGTGTTTATTTGTAGAAGATGGGAAAAACTTACAGACTCCACAAAATACTATTATAACTAATGAAAGAATTGAACAAAGTTGCAAGATACGGTATCAACACAAAGACCAATAGTACTTGGACTATCTGAAAAGTAAATCAAGAAAATAATCCCATGTATAATAATATCACAAAAACTAAAATACTAGGAATAAATTTGATCAAAGGGATAAAAGATGTATACATTGAAAACTATAAAATATTGCTAAAAGAAATTAAAGAAGGCACGAATATATGGAAACCTGTGGTCAGGTCCATTAGTGTGGTCCTCACTGATGCATAGCAAAGGAAAATTAATGAAGGGAGGAGATAGTCTATGGAGTGAGAAAAAATACAGTATTAGAGTGCCATACATTTGACAAAGAACTAGTATTTTCCAAATGTATAAGGGACTTGAATAATTTAGTAGCAAACCAAATCAAACCAAACCCCAAACAAGTAAAACTCAAATAACTCAATTGAAAATTGGTAAAAGACTTGAAAAGACAATCTTTGAAAGAAGACATATGGTCTTAGTCTACGGGTATGAGAAAAAAGCTCAGCATCACTAGTCATCAGGAAAATGCAAATTAAAACCACAGTAAGATATCACTTCACCCATTTTTAGGATGGCCCTTATTAAAAAGACAAATGATAATGAGTGCTGGTGTGCTACACCCCTGGCTCTAACGGCCATTGTAAAGAATCAATTCCTGGAACCCAGAGTCTTTACAAAGCTAAGAATGTGCTTCAGGGGTCAGTACTTGACGCTAAGGGAGGAAATAGGGGGTTCCTAGGCCCTGCTTTTTCACATTGATCTTAACACCAACAAAGATCTTAAAGTAAGCTAATAACCAAGACATTGGGGCAAACTGCTCTAATTTCTGCCATCATCCAATCTCTTTTTTCTAAACTCTAGAAACCATTTTTTTTTTTTTAGTTAAAAGAATTTCCACAGGCCATCATAATTATCCAGAGAACCCGTTTTAAATTCACTTCTAAGTATTTTAAAAACCAGGAAAACAAGGTGCAGTGCAAAGTATAATATTGTAGGTCCTCCCTAACTGGTGGAGCTCTTGACTCTTCGGTTCCAGTTCTGTTACCTTCCACAAATAAGTTCAAATATGGCTATTTGAATATCTGGTACTGCGTGTATCATCAGAAATGTATTTTCAAGCTCACTCCTACCCACAGTGCCCATTTAGGCTACCTCTCTCCAGACTGTTCAAATGTTATGCAGGTGGGGCTTGAGGTACTGGCTTGGCAGAAATGACCCAGACCCTGTCACCAGGAAGCAACCTGTAACCAGTCCAGGGCTAACATTCTGGCAATCCAAGAATCAGAAGGACACCTCTGTAGAGAGACTCTCTTGCAACCACACCCAGCTTGATTTGCTAAACCTGTTTTATTCTCTCCTGGATCTGTTTGTCCTCCTGTTTGGCTGTTTCTTTTCTTTTTTTTTTCTTTTTTTTCCGGTACCAGGGATCGAACTCAGGACCTTGCACTTGCCAGGCAAGCGCTTATGCCACTGAGCTATACCCCCAGCCCCCTGTTTGGCTGTTTCTGTCTTGAATTTCAGTGTTATCTTTCTCCCACCTCTGATATTACATCATTTTTCACTTTTTTTGGTCTGATATGCTACCATCCATCCATTTCCCAATACCACTGATTCTCGCTCCAAAATATATGTTGCAACACCAGCATGCCTATCGACCTTCACTACTCAGTCATGGTTCATGCCCCTAAACATCTTTCCCTGAAAGACTGCTTAGCCTCCAGCCCAAGCTCCGTGCATCAACTCTCGAAAACCTTCAACCCAGTCTCCACAAAGCAATCAGTGTTTAAATCTGCTACTCAGATCTTCTCACCATCCCACTTACAATTTCTAAATGGGTTCTCATTATCCTGAAGGTAAAATCCAAAATCTTTAATCTGCTTTGTAAGACTATGCATAATTTAACTCTTGCCTACTTCCTCACATGCCTATACCTTTATAAATAATTTCTTAAAAGTCTTTTCAAAGTATTCTAATTTAAGTGTTCCATTTGTATTCTGTTTAGAACCTGACTGATCTAGCTTTAAAAAAACATCTTAGCATATTAAATAATACTGTCATTCCTATAGGTGTGTGCGTATATAAGTAAAATCATAGAAAAGATCTGGAAAGCTATTGTTATGGTTTGTGTCTGGATGTCTCCCCAAAGGCACATATAGTCAAAGGGCAGGCCTTTAGAGTTTATGACCGATTCATGGGTGTGAGGACTAAACCTGCCCTAGGGACACATAATTTGTGTATGTAAGGGAGAGAAAGAGGCTCCTTGCTGCCACTCCTCCCTTTTGCTCTTGTTGCTTTTGCTGTTTTCAGTCACCATGAACTGTTGCTCTCTGCCATGTGCCACTCTGCCTTGGAGCCAACCAAGTACAGACTGAAACGTCCATAAATTGTAAGCTAAATGAATCTTTCCATCTTTAATTTGGGACATCAGGTATTTTGTCTCAGCAGGGAGAGAAAAGTAACCAAGACATCTATCTATGAAATTATTAATAAGAATTACTTTTGAAGGTGCAGAGTGCTAATTCAAGAGGATTGTAGCTTTATTCCTAAACACTTCCATTTAAAAAGGCGAAGTTTGGCTGGGGCTACAGCTCTGCAGCACAGTGCCTGCCTGGCAAGTGCAAGGTCCTGAGTACAATTCCCAGTACCAAAAAAATTAAATAAATAAAAAGGAGAATTTATCCAAATATTATTTATGTAATAAATTAATCTTAACAATAAAGTATAAGCACGACCTAGATCAATGGCTTTCAGTCAGTTTTGTCTGAGACCTCACATTAAAGAATCTATGTTTCACTGTGACCCAGAATACTTACATGCGGATGTTTATACAGATACAAATCCAGTCAAAAGTTTTATGAAACATTATTTACCTCTACCATGAGGAGTACATTCTGCTATTTTGTTTTATAATTTATTTTTATTCATAAGATGTCCTAACTTCTACATTAGCATTATGACTCCCTATTGGGTTGCAACCTTCATTTTCAAAACTGGATTAGATGATTACTAGCCCTACAGTTATGTAAGATAAGTTTTAGCTCTATGAGTCACGTAATTTTTTATCATTCTAAAGATTGCTCCCTGTCTTGGGCTCTCCACCTCCTTTCAGCCCCCTTACTATTGTCTCATTTGCTCATCTAACCCCAAATTGCTGCTGTCTGTATATGTCTCATTCAAGTGAGTGTCTGCTTGGCTACCCGTCAAGGGCAAAATCATCTTCAGAGCAGATGTCAGGTAAGTGGGTGTTTAAGTTAGTCAGGTCAATGGGATGTTATAACAAAGTTGCATAGGTGTGTGGTGTAAGCACCATTTATTTCTCCAGGCTCTCGAGGCTGTGGAGTTCAAGAGCCGGTACCTTGTTCCTGGTGTGTACCCTCTTCTTAGCTTGTAGGTGGTTATCTGTATGCTGTGTTCTCACATACTGGAGAGAGGCGCAAGCTCTCTGGTGTGTCTTCTTATAAGGCACTAATTCCATGATGGGAGCCTTCCTCGTAACCTCATCTAACCTAATCATCTTTTACAGATATCACCTCCAAACTTCATCATATTAGGAGTTTAGAGCTTCAAATATGTAAACTGTGGTGGGGACACATTTAGTTCATTATAATGGAGAATCAGAATTATATGAGTAAAAAATGATGAATTTCATGCAATTCTCTGTGTGAGGTGTGTGTATATGTGTGTTTGTGTTCTTTAGGTCATAGGAAACACTCAGGATATTTTTATTGCTGTTAACTTATAGATTTGAAATGGGCTATGGGTATACTATCTTCAATTGTAGCCTTTAAAATTCTTCTAGGTGTTTTTGTTGTTGGGGAACAATTCCACACACACCCTAACCCCCAAGCAGCTCCTGGTAGGTTGTCACATTAACCAAGAACTGGCTTACTACTCATATTTTTGTAAATGTTCAACCAACAGATAAGTGATATTTAACAATTCTGATGAAGGCTCTACCATGTCAACAACTACCTCCAAATTCATTCCAAAAGCAGTGAAAAACCAAAGGTTTAAAAGAAACAAATAGATCTGACCAGAAAAATGTTTTTGAAAAACTTTTAGAGAACAAGAATCGCTAAAGTAAAGTAACCATAGGGGAAGAAGATATTTGTTCACTAAAGGAATGTAGGAGAATGAAAAGAATTTTAAAATCACAAATTCTGGATTGTCTCAATGCTCCTGATTAATTTGCATAGTAATACACATCTGCATCTTGTTTTCTAGTGACTATAATTCCTGACCACTGTAATTATGAAAAGTACCCATTTGGTGATGTTTTGTTTTGCTTAGCTTTATGAAAGAGTGGGAAAGAAAGCATCTCTGTTTTGTCCTATTAGACTATCACTGCAATCGATTTTGCTGGAGATAAGTAGATCAGTAAATGTGACTGGAATTTATTTTTCCTCTTGTGTGCTTTTGGAGATTTTCTGCTAAGTTTATGAAATCTCTTTACATTAAAGTGAAAATGAAGGCCATTCATATCCACTATTGAGGGACAAATTTTAGGCGGAGATCCAGAGTAAGAAAAAAGGTCAGAGGCTGCCTGTTTCTGCAGTTGGAGTTTCCTGATAGACTCATAGTCAGTGCTGCTCCTAGTGTACTTTTCCTTGCAGAGACTTGAGGCCAACTGAAAGGATGGGCTCTCTAGTGAGAAACTAACACTGGGTAGCTGTCTCTAAGCTGGCACTTAGAGTACACTCTTTGGAGAAGGAGGAGGTGAACCTTCCCAGAGATTCCAGCATTGCCTTCAGGATCAAGTACAGAAGCCAAATTCCATTTTAGGCCTAAACTTCTACATCCTTATCGTCTCTGCCTCATGAGGCTTATGTGCACCTCTTCAGCTCCTTTCCATAACTTGTGCCCCACACTCTTGCCTGCCTCTGTCCATTCTCCACAGAGAAAACTGGTCATTTAAAACCGTAAGGATCTTGCAAAGAATTTGCATTGCTCGGTGATTACAGTCCAGACTCCTAGCATGTCCTACAAACCTGTGTGTAGTTGGACCTATTTCCTGCCATCTCCCCCTTTCACTGCATTTCGTCCACATTGCTCTCCTTTCTTGTTCCTTGAACACATTGACGCTTCCCTTCTTGATGGCCTTTTGCCACATCAATGACTGAACTCTCTTTAGCAGCACTGTTTTTTATTCCACTGTCTGGATTAAATGTTCACTTGTGTTTCCCTTAGCATTTGAGTACCACGAAGGTGGGAACTATCCCTATGTTGCTCACCAGCACATTGCTGGTGTCTAGATTGGTGGGCCTGGTACAAAATAGATTTCATTAAAAACTAATGAATAATCTTGTTTGGAAATTCTGTATCATTTTTAATGTTTTTTTAAAAAAATTTATTCTCCTTAAGATAAAAAAATGATGCAATCTAAAAAAACCAAAGAACAAATGAATGAATGAGTGTATGTGTCATGGTTTCTCATATTTAAACTTGTTAAAACAGACAACTGGAATTCCTGGGGTGTGGTCTCAGCTGTGGCCCCAAATTTGCATTTCTCTCAAGTTTCCAGGTGATGCCGAGCCTACTGGTACAAGGACCACAGTTTGAGAAATCTGGTGCCAGCCGCAGCTGAGTGCCTGAATTCTGGGCACACATATAGTTAGTATTTCTGTGCTTCAGGTGCCTGTCTTCTTTCTGGAACACTGTTTTCTTTCCTTCTTGGGCAAGCCTCTAGCCCCTCAGGATAGGCATTGCTTCCCCCAGGAGACCTTTTAGCAAAGGTCTTGGTGCACAAATTTTTGCTCCTTACCACAGCACAAAGGCAGTCCTCACCTTATTCTAACCTTACAACTGCCTTGGGTTAACCTGGCACATAACTGTTTTCCCAGACCACAGGACCTACATTAGTCATGTCTATATTCCAGCTAGAAGCTCACGAATGTTTCCTTTGAACTCCAAGAGGGTATCTGAAAATGAAGCTAAATTTGAACTCTATATAGGTCTAGACTCTTGGTTCACTGATCAGAGTTCACTATTAGCAGAATGCTTTGCCCCAGTGCCTCCCTCTTCTGGTATCAAAATCAACCCTCAATAACAGTGGCTTTTCCCCTTATGCTGTTAGCATTTGACTTTTCCAGCTTGTGCTGAAACCTAACTGTTCCATTTATTTTACCAGCCTTCATATACTGTAATAACCTGTGTGGAGGGCGAGGTCAGTTCCTCATGGCAGAACAATAAATGCTAAAATTGGTTCCAGGGCAGAAAAACAAAAGAATTTCTTAATGGATTCTCAAATACTGATTTTATCTTCCTAAATGCTGCTGTTTGAAGTCACCTGCCCCCACTTTTTATAATAATTCCAAGCAGTGCTGCTCCCTTGCCAACTACACCATTAATACAGGACGGAAGAATTGAGTTCCCTTGAGGCCCGTCCTACAGTAAGACATCTCAAGGTTTAGGATGTCCCTGGGTCCCACACATGCTCACACTTTGGTAGAAACTTACCTTGCTGTGGTGCTGAAGTTTCACCCAGCCTCCATAGCCGAATCTCTGCAATGGAGAGATGCACAGTTAGACTAGTGGAGCAAAGAAGAAAGCACTGTCTAAAGGGGCTCTTCAGGGCAAGGGATCATTTTAGGCATCTATCCTAGTCTTTCGGGCATCATCCTCTCATTTGTCCCCTATGGCCACATATTGCTTGTTCAGCATTTACACTTAAATAATTTACTGTTTTATCTATCTATCTATATGACATACTATATATCAGAAGTACCAGTTTTTTCTTTCTTCCTCATACAGTTTGAAATTTTAAGGTGAAGATGAGCATTAAAATATATTTCTTTATATAACACCTATAATCATTTCACAGGCCACCATGAAGAGATGGAATTTAAGAACCACTCTCTAGGAATATATACTGCTCTTCAAAATGTGGGTTGCAATCCCTGAATACATCATGAAATCAAATGAGTGGATAGGGTCTTAGACATTTTTGAAACATGAAATAGTATGAGCAGCCCATCCTGCCAGTGTTCTGTTTGTATTTCTTCCCCTTAATGCTTTGGGACACACCAGCCCACCTGCTAGTATCGACTCTTAAGGGCTTCTCTTACATCCCTGGAACCTTCTGTGATCAAGCCCTTCTAGATGAGAAGTGCCAGAAAGTTAGTCTTCCCTTTCCAGTAGCCCTCAACCAATAACTGAGGTAATTTGTGTCAATACACTAAATACACTGGTATCACACTCTTGGGCAAGATAACTCAGGCAAGGGGCACATTCCCCACTAGATAACGAACCTTTCATTGACCCTCTTGCTTTCCCTGCCTCGCTTCACTCACAGGGGTTTCCTTGGCTCACCTCCAAAGGAGGTTTCAAACTGCCCACATTTAAATCCTTGCCTCAGGCTACTTCTTAGAAAATGTAAGCTAAGAAAAAGCAGAAAGGGTATTTAGGGCAGAATAGGATAGAATGAAATGGACTAGAAAGGAAAATCTTCCATGTAATATTAGTTTCACAAAAATGATTGCCCATGATACATATGCATATGTTTCTACTGAGTCATAATATAAATATATTTCTTCCTGGGAGTCATGGATAAAATTTTTGAAAGGCACTGCCTAAGAACATGTTATCTAATACTCATATAACTGCAGGTTTTAAAATATCATGTCATTCATCCTTTCATTCATTTCCCAAGCCCTCATGGACTCTCATCTGTGACCAGCCTCCCAAGGGCAGGGGCAATAAAAGTGATGGACAGTTCTAGGCCATGTGGGGCAGAGTCCTCTGAAAGTGTGTGGGTTGGGGGGGAATGAACAATGCAAGAACTGTCTTCTACGTGAGACCTTGTTATAGTCCTGCCCAAGATCTGTGGAGGCCTGGCCAGGGAGGTCATCCATACCGTGGGTCAGCTTGTTTCACAGGAGGGAGGTTGGAAAGGTCGTCTGGGATCCTCTTGGAGAGGAACTTCTCATGTTCAGGATTTCTGTCCTCCAGAGCATGGCTCTCAGAGCACGATGTAAGGAGGGAAGGCGTGGAAATAGGAACCATCTAGGTGAAGGAGTTCCTCACCAGCTCCTAAACTATCAGCAATGGAGCAGATGAGGTAAATAAGCTGAATTTCGCATCATTTCCTACTTATAGCTGGATGAGGCCAGGTGACAGTGGTTGGTTATAATGTCATGGTGCAGGGATATTGTCTAGAGGGAGACAGGTCCTGGTAAATTGTTCTTCCTAGCTTCTGTCTCACCTCCAGGCTAAATGGGGAAGTCCACGGTGCAGCATAGGTGTGTTTGTCTGTGACTGGAATCTACCTAAACAGGCTTTTAAAATTCAGATTATTCCATTCCAATCTTATTTTACTCAGATATGATGTCTATTTTTGAGTTCTACCTTCAAATCATATTAGCTATAGAAATCTATGTGCTTCTGGCCTAGTGACATCTTCAGACTCTGTTTAGTGACTGGGCATGCAAGGGAACCTGTCAACAGGGCCCCACTTTCTTTTCCCTGCATCCAGTTTCTCCTTAGCCAATGGCACAACTCTCCAGTATCATTCAAGACCCTTGTACTTCGCTCTTTTCTTCCCCTGGAAAAACCCACCAAAAGACGTATGTAGAAGCAAAGGGTGGAAAATGACCTAGATCGGTTACAATTTAGCGTAAATTTGAGACTAATAGTATGCTATCAAGTTGAAAATTTGCTACTAAAATGTCATAGGTAGTATAGAAGAAAGGGTTTTATTTTATTGTTTCCTCCTCTCCTGTTTTCTTGTATTAACTTCCACTCATGTGTTAACAGGCGAGGGAAGAGCGCTGTCTGGGCAAGGATGGGGAAACAGAGGAAGGAAGAGCAGAGGGATCCTGCCCTGTGCAAACCTCACTTTTAAGGATCTTGGTTTTGTTGAAGTAACTTCACATCTTCAAGTTACTATTTCCTTATGGATAAAATGGAGCTAACTGGAATAGTTGAGGCAGGCTATTAGAGAAAATTAATTGAGATCAAGAATATAAAGCTATTGACACAAGGCCTGGCTTATAGAAAAGGCTTTATCACTGCTAATGATACCAGTGGTGACGGTGGCAGGTTAGAGATGGTGTTGGCAGCAGCGGTAGTGACAGTGGTAGAGGGAGGGGGGTGATGGCAGCCTGGTCGTCATAAGGTGGTAGTGGTGCACCATCGACGGTGAGGGTGGTGTTGGTGGTGGCAGCAGTTTCCATACTAGTGATGATGGCAGCGGCACTGGTAGCAGTGGGGGTGGCAGTGTGTGTGAGACAGGGATGGGGGTGACAGTTACGTGACAGTCTTCCTGTACCCCTAGGTGGAGAACCCTGGGGTCAGATACTAAGGACAAGGATGAAGGAAGCTTTTGTCACTTGGGGTTCTTCCCTCTTTCCTGAAAAGATTTGTGTTCAGCTTCCCACACAGGCCACTTGCAAAGACCTAACCTATTTAAGGGCAATTCATTCGTTCCAGATCCGGGCTCCACACTGTCCCCCAGCTCTCATCCTGGCTTGAGTCAAACCTTGGGTCTTGAATCTTTGACAAAGTCTAGATATGTTGCCCAGGATGGCTCCGAGATCCTGGGCTCGGTCGATCCTCCTGCCTTAGCCTCCTGAGTAGCTGGGGTTACAGATCCCTGCCACTGCGTCCAGTTCCTAAATGACATTTTCAGTGTGCTTGGGACCTCACACGAGGTGACTCATGAACCTCCTGGGTGATAAAACCAGGTATCTATTTCCTCAGAACAGTTGTTGAAAAGTCAAATTATGTGTGAGATTTTGTTTCTGAAAATCATTCCTTGAACAATACAGTTAAACCATTGCTAATGAAAGGAAATTTAAATATATGTTTTTAAATTAAAGGCCAGATTTATTTTTAACCCCATTTAACATTGATAATTTGAAAGCCCTATTACTGGCCACATAGTAGGTGGTCAGTAAAGACTTGCTGAAGAAAAAAGGCAAAAACCTTACGAGATCAGGCTCAGACAGCTTTCACTGTGGCTCCTTGGGCTCCTATTTGTGACAGCATAGAGTGTGGGTCCTCATTCATTAGAAGCCATTTAATTAAGTTTGCCTGACTCTGCTATCTCAGATAGAGTTTTAATTGTTTAATTAATTAATTTATTGGTACTGGGAATTGAACTCAGGACCTTATGCTTGCGAGGCAATCATTGTGTTGCCACCAGATTTTTAGAAAAGGGCCCTCACTATAATTTTGACCTACTCATCATTAGTAAGTGAAAATGGAAGAGCTCTTGAATTTCAGCCCTTTGTAACCTTTAGTTAATCATCAACCCAAGTATGTTGATTCTGCTTTTGCACAAGACAGTCAATGTTGTGTATATATCTCAATATTTAAGATAGAAAGACAGGTCTGAAAGGAGACATTACTTTTGCCAAAGAGACTTCATCTTGTCAGATAAAAATAGTACTGGCTTATTCCTTTCCTTCTTTTATTGGAAAGTTTGAAGAACATAGTGAGAAAAAGTTCTTTAAGCTATTTAAGAGAGACTGATCTTCTAAATATTTTTCTACACTAAGAAATAGTTGCAGACAAAAGAAATTTGCTGTTGTTAATGTCACTTTGATACTCACTCTACTGACTGTATAGATTAGAAGAAACAAAGGAAGTAATGGAAGAGTCTTAGCCTCATTACATATATCTCACTCATCCAAGTTGGAAAGTGTGGCTGGTTTTAGCTAGTTGATTCATCACTGGCTTACTAGCACTCAGAAGGAAACCTCTGTCATGTAACTGATCAGTTGTTTAAGCTGTAGGTTGGAAACGAGGTATCACTGTAAACCTTGGCAGGTTTATATGAATGTGAGGAGTTGCAGGGCAGGCTGGTATTGATAAGGGTGTTGGAAAGCAGAGAGACGTGTGCATATTCCTTATGGCAGTAATATGCTCCCTGGCTACTTTTGTCAAGGCAGATGGGGTAGTGGTGCTCCGGATGGGCCACTGTACTGTGTAGCTGTATATTTATGAATACCAAGCACTTCACCTGTCAAGCAGGTTAAAAATATAAATATTATCTGTATATGTCACAAGATTTTATATGAATTGAATTATATATATGGAGAAAGAGAGAGCACACTTCAGCAGTTCACTGTACTAATAAATGTCTGGAAGCTAATGGTCACCACTTTGAGCACCTCTTCTAATTGTAGAGGCCAAAGGAAACTTGTCTTAATTTCATGATGCCTCAATAAATTCAGTATTAGAATATTTATACAAGTTTTCCTTTTCCTGATGTATACGTTTTTGGTGGACTATATATTCCTAGAAGTACAAAATATTATGACAAGTGTCATTGTTATTGTACGATGATAAAATGTATCTATCTGCTTGCAGCATGTAAGACTGCTGGGTAGATGAAGCTTAATCATTGGAATAAAATATTGCTCCATGTTTTAAGGCAATAAACCTTTCTTGAGAGGAGTGGGAAACAGTATCAAGAGGCAGCAGGACAAGTGCTTGGGGGTTTTCCATGAAACACATCTATGTATCCCTAGGCCCTTGCATGAAGTGGAATATCTAGAAATTGTTGGCTATACGTGGCCAGTTCTCTGCTGAAAAAGAAGTAGTCTTTGGGTAGGAGGAAGGTAATGGGAGGTGATATTGTGGCACAGATCACTACTGATGGAAAGTTTTCCCTTCCTTGCAAAGAGGAGGCATCATTTTAGGGTCCTGTGGGTTTCCCAGCTGGGAAAAGTTGAGGGGGTTTCTATGTGTGACTTATTTATGAACAGCCTTCAACATTCCGAGGGAACATCTTATTAGGGCCTAGTTTTAGTAGGAAGACAACTATTCTTCCTCAGGGTGCTGTAAAGTTCCCCAGAAACAACGGAACTGGTTTAGATCAGTCTGGGAGTTTCTGAAGCTTGCAATGGAACTGGTTTAGATGAGTTTGGGAGTTTCTGAAGCTTGCAATGGAACTGCTTTAGATGAGTTTGGGAGTTTCTGAAGCTTGCAATGGAGCTGGTTTGGATGAGTTTGGGAGTTTCTGAAGCTTGCAATGGAACTGCTTTAGATGAGTCTGGGAGTTTCTGAAGCTTGCCGTTAAGTCCATTTTCCAAATGAAGAATGCAATAAAAATGGATAAAGCAATCAGGTTCTTTGTACAGTGTGCCTTATACCTGACTATGAGAGGAACTGAAAATTCCTTGCTCTAGTGATGAAAGCATCTCAACTTCGACTGGTTTACTCTATGTCAGTCCATATAGGTGGCTTTAATAAAATGCTATCAACTGGTAGCTTTTAAACAGCAAACATTTATTTCTCCTAGCCCTGGGTGCTTGAAGTCCAAGATCAAGGAGGTGGTAGATTTGGTGTCTGGTTCCTGATTCATTGATGGTGCTTTCTTGCTCAGTCCTCATGGTAGAAAGACCAAAGAAGCACCCTTGGGCCTATTTTATAAGGACACTATCCCATTCCCAAGGGCCCTCTTTTCATGACCTAATTGCTTCCCAAGGATCCCATGTCCTAGTGCTATTTGCCTTGGGGTTTGAACACTTCAACATATGAATTTTGGGGTTACACAAAAATTTAGTGCATAGCACTCTTTAAACCTCAAAATCCTTGTCTGGACAAGGAGGTCAATGCCATGAAGCTTGGAGCCCTTGATGCTGTGACATACACTAGATGGATGGATCAGGCTGTCTGTCCTGTGGAGGGGGTTACAGGCACACATCCTCTGGAGACCACCATGGGAGCTTGCAAAGCATTCAGTGTAGGTGTTCTTTGATATTGAAATAAAGAGAAAAGCTGTAATGCTGGAGTTAACAGTTTTTACTGTTAACAATAGATCAATATATTTCCATGTAAAGGCTATGTGTGTGTGTGCGCGTGTGTGTTTGTGTGTGTGTGTGCAAAAATATAGGTCAGTAGTGTTCTTTTTACTACTAGCTTTAATAGAACAGGCTTTCCAAAAAGGTTCAACATCATTTGCATGTTTCAATCTACAATTTTTGCCATCCGTTTTACCTAAGGTACCAACTGCACAGAGAAACAAGATTAACATTCTTGTAGGAGACAACTATGGAAGGAAAATAGTTTCATCTACTAGCACAATGAATCACACTTTAATTAGAGTTTGGGTTAATTCATTTTCCCTCACTTGGGATAAAAGATGAAACCTTATCAGTTGATGTGAAAGAACTGGAAGAATGCTAAAGATTGGGTGAAATCTGAGATTATGCCTGAATAAACTCTTAGCCAATTCAAAATTTCCTCCATGTTCCATACTTTCCTCTTTTAGTATTCATTCAAAAGGTCTTAATGACAAAGAGAGTTTCCATATTTAGAGAAACATAGAGAATACACTTTACAGACACTTATTGTGCAAGACTTCATGTCATTTATCCTAGTTTTTTTTATTACCTACTTCCTATTTCTTCATAACAAGGATTTACAGTTTAAATATCAAAAAGGAAAGGCTTCAGACAAGTGTCCTAAAATAGACTAAAATTTTTTCCCACAAAGCTATCTCCTGGTGCTTCTAAAACTTTTTTTTAACATTTTAGAAAACAGATATACTTAAAAGTCCTTGAAACCTATCAATTCAGTTTTTAATAGCCTTTTAGTTGAAATGGTAACTTTAAATTCTGTAGTTGATGTGTATTATTATGGCAGACTGAATGTGTAATTTAAAAAGAAATAAATCTGCTTGACTTAAATTGTCCAGAAATTTAGGAGAATGATTTTTTAAAAGGAAAAAAAGATTTTTGAGAAGGCATTTACTTCTTCCAAAATAAATATAAAAGTTATTTTAAAAACTAGGAAGTCAGAACTACCAAAAATAGTTTAAAATCACCCCATAGTAAAGAAACAAACTCCCCAAAGAAGAGAAAGGGCTATAAATAGACGCACTGAGAAACCCTGGAGAAATTCCAGAAATAATTCAGCAAATTACCTTTTCTAGATCTGGCCATTCTTTTGGTAGAATATGGCTATGGATGTCAATTTTCATCTTCACAGGATCAGAGGAGACACGTGTTTCAGAAAAGAAACTTTGATAATCAAGAGATCTCCATGAGACCCATGGAGTCAATTGATTCACTCAGCCCCTTTATAGCTGTCTGCAGGTACCAGTCAAGAGGCTTGTCTTGGTTCATTGGAACTGCCCTACTAAAGTTCAAAATTCTGTTTATCAACCTGGCTTTGGGTCAACGTTCTCTAGTAACAGGACTCAGCACAAAATTAAAAAAAAAAATTGTACTCAGCCTCTGAGGTCAAAAGTACAATGAACTATTTTGAGTTACTAACAGCTCAAAAATGACTAATTTTGCATTTAAAGATTTCAATTAATCAAAATATATGTAATTTAAACTCAAATAGTAGATGGTTAAAAATGAAATAATGCAGACAGCTTTTAAAGAAAACTGATATATCTTTGACTAACTTCTTATACTTTGTTTTATTTCCCAGAAACAACCAAATTTTTTTGTTCAATTATTTCCACGTCTTTAAATAATATTTAACAGTGCCTTTATCATGAAAACGTAGCACATTAAAAAGGTTGTCGGGTAAGTTTCATCCTTACTTTTAAATTATAAAAAGTGCCCATGCTGGATGTGGTGGGGCATGCCTGTAATTCCAGCACTCAGGAGGCTGAGGCAGGAGGATCATTGTGAATTTGAGGCCAGGCTGGACTACAAAGTTCAAGGCCAGTCTGAACTACATAGCAAGACTCTGTCTCAAAAAGGCACACACCAAAAAGCCCACTTTTCTAACGTTTTTACCTCTGTTGCTTTAGCCCCCTACTCATTCATTTGTTTATTGTTCATACATGTGTTTAAAAAACATTTATCAAGAACTACAATATTATATGCCAGGTATAAGATTGAATGAGAGATAAGATGATATGTACCCTATAATAGTTAATTGTATGTGGCCTAAGTATAGGGGAAAGAAGACAGGAGCCATTTTTTATTGAGGGTAATCTGGATGGTTAAAAAGGCTTCCATTAGAACATAATGTAGCATTCATGGCCACATCTTTAAAGGGAACCTGGAGCAAAGCAGTCTTTTATTGCTCTGTTTTCACCCACTCCTCTTCCTGGAAAGCTTAACATATTCAAGGAACCCCAAAATCTTTAGCAAACTAGTACAGTCAATATAGAAATAAGTTTGAAAATTTCTCAAAAAACTAAACATAGAAACATCTATACCACTCCTGGGACTAAAAGAATTAAAGAGAGCATGTGATAGTGATATCTACATATCCATATTTATAATAGTGCAGTTTACAACAGCTAAGCAGTGCAAATAGCCTAGATGCATATTCAACAGATGAATAGATGAAGAAAATGTGATAGATAGAAAGATAGATATATCATAAAGAAGAACGTAATTTGCAAGAAAATAAGTGGAACTAGAGATTATTATGTTAAATAAAATAATATAGACCCTGTTATGGTTCAGATTTAAAATGTCTCCAAAAAGTCTCATGTGTTTAGAAGGTGATTAGATGATGGGAGTGTTGCTGGCTACTCACTAGTAGAGTCCATTGATGAATTCAGTAGTTGAATATGCTCACAGGAGGTAGGTCTCATTGGAGGGATGGACACTAGGGTGTGACCGGCCTAGAATGGTTTATTTTGGTCCCAAGTTCCTCCGTTTCTTCTCAGGCCCTGCCTCCTGGCTACCATAGGTATAGCAGCATTCCTCCACTACTGTTTCTGCATTGCATCCAGCCAAACATGGATTAAATCCCCTGAAAACCATGAGCCAAAATAAAGTTCCTTTAAATGATGAGTATTAGGTATTTTGTCCCACTGACAGAAAGGCTAACCAGTACAGGAAATTGGTATCAGGAGTGGGGTGATTGCTGTAACTATAGCTGACCACGGGATTTTTGTAGCTTTTGGGGCTAGTTCGTGGGAAGACTTTGGGAAGATTCGGAGATGCAGGATAGAGAAGCCCTCCAATATTGTGAGCAATGTTTGATGGGCCATACTTTTTGGAGCTCAGAAGACCAGAATGTTGGTGGGAATCCAGACAGTGAAGGCTAGGCTCAGGAGCTTTCAATTGGTAACAAAAAACTCCATTGGCAGTTGGACTAGAGATCATGTGTGTTATGCAATGGAAGAATATTTGTCTTCATTTTGTCCAAGTCCTGAGACTTTATAGGAGACTGAGATTAAGAGTGATGGACTAATTAATCCAGCACAGGAAATCTCAAAGCAGTCTAACATTCAGGCTGTTTCATGGGTACTGTCGGCTATTTGTAGCCTGATTTACATTGAAAATTAGGACTAAAAATCAGAGCTGAATGATTTGAAAATTTCGCTGGTGGCCAGAAAGAAGTGCCTACAAAATTGGGGCTGAAAAGAGGTTGGTTACTGAAAAGATTAGCATTAAAAAGAGCCAAAATATTCACATCAGTACAATAAGAAGAAGGACTTCTGGGAAGATGGCAGAATGGTGAACAGCAGTAAAACAGCCTCTCTGAGATTTGGTGCACAGATATTGGAACACAGCATGTGAGGAAGAGGAGAGAATGAGTCCTTGAGACCCAGCAAGGATCTGAAGTGGGAATTAAAGAATGAAGTCCATGGGAAGACAGGAGAGAGGCCTCAATGCAGAACAAAGAGGTGACAAGTGGAACTTTCTCCCTGAGCTCTGACTTGCTATGTGGAAGGGGTGGCTCAAATCTGCAGATGAAAAATGCTTACTGGTGATCCCAGATGTCTCCATGGAGAAATACACTAGTGGAACAGAGCAGTGGAGGCAGTGTACTATAGTGGATGGGTAGTTATTTGAGTTCAAGCAGAAGACGGTGATTGGCTGGTTACCATCTTGGAGGGGGGCCAGCTAGGCTTGGAACTCAGAGTAGCTGTGGGGTGGATCCATCTAGCAGCTCCCAATGGAAGGGTGATATGGAACTGAGTTCAAGTCAGCAGGAGGTCAGGGAGCCAAGTTCAAGCAGGCAGGGAGCTGAATTCAAGCCAGCAGGAGGCACACAGAGTGTTATCAGGCTGAACAAATTGGGTTCTAGCCTCACATCTAGAAACCACCCAGAACATTAGTGGAACATCTTTGTCTTCCAACCTTGCTTCTAAATTCTTCCTCTTCTACTTCTGTATTTTTTCTCTGCTAACCCTTTTAAAATTTTCTCCTGTGATGATAAACTTGCCATATTGAGGACATGTTTACGTATACAGCTATCTGGTTTGTTTTAGATTTTGTTATATAACCACAAATCTAGTTCATACAGTTAAAGGTGGCATATTAATAGTTACCAGAGTTTGTCATTGTCTAGGCTGTACTTGGTACTATTATTGTACTACTTTTGCCAAGGTGGTTCATTCTCTTGGCAATGAGGTAGATCAAGTTGAAAGTCACACACTTGGATTTTCTGAAATGGTAACATAAGAAGTAACAAAACAGATGAATGAGGCTCTAGAAAAAAAATAAAATCAGAAATAATCTCTCAGATAACTACAGAGTTGGTGATCATAATGAAAGACAGGGTTAGTGACTCTAGAGTAGATACAGATAAAAAGTAGAAGCACTTAGGAAAATGATGTAAACCATGAATGTGCAACATAGGAAAGAAATGAGAGTCTATGAAACAGATTCAAACAGTATCCGGAGGATTAAAAATTTCATTAAAAGTATATGTGGTAGACTGAGCCAATGTGAGGACAGAACTTTAGATCTAGAAGGCAGGATTGCAGTTAGCAATCATGAAAAGAAAGATTTCTTTGATATAGCAAGATACCTTGAAAAATCAGTCAACAGCTGCTAGATGATGCAAAGAACAGGACTGACAGAGTCAACGAAAAACCAGGAGATGTAATGGTGGAAAACTTCCCAAACATGGAAAATAATTGATATACAATAAGTGAGGCATCTAGAATTCCAATTAGCCGTGATCAGGAAAAAACTACACCAAGACACACAATAGTCAAGATTCCAGTAATTCCACACAGGAACAGAATAGTAAAAGCTGTTACAGAGAAGAAATAAATCACCTATAAAGGAAAGACCATCGGAACCATAGCAGCCTTCTCAATACAGATTCTTAAGTCAGGGAAAGCTTGGGGAGTCAAGTAATTGAAACCCTACTGTCCTCTATTGCTTTACTGAAAGGAACAGTTAATGATTACTTGTTTGATCATTATTACATGTCTCTGTTTTCCTGAGAAACCACTTTGAAGATATCAATACGTATTACAACAACCACTGTTAATTTCCTACCACTTTATCTGTAACTCTGTATTGTTTGTATTGTCCTAATGCTATTTTGTAAATGGATATCTGTTTGTTAAGATGCTTTATTCTTTTACTTTTAAAATAAATTAAAAAAATAAAACAGCATCCAATCCAGATTTATGTAGCCCATGAAATTATCTTTTAAAATTGATGGAGGAACATGATACTTTGAGAAAAAGGACCCCTGAAGAAATAAACCAGCATTTCAAAATGTTCTGAAGGAAATTCTAGAAAGAGATAATGAAGACTACAATTTCATGAGTCCCAACATAATGAATCAAGAAGGGAAGTCAAGAAATTAAACAAAAGGAGAAAAAGGGAACCAACAACAGGAAAATAACATGACAGGGATAAGTCTATACATTTAAGTTATAGTCATCAATCTAAAAGGTCTCAATTTGCCAATCAAAAGAAACAGATTGACAAAATGGATCAAAAAGCAAGATCCAACAATATGTTGTATATAAGAAACACATTTGATTGACAAAGATATTCATAGACTAGAAATCAAAGGATGGATAACAATACTCCATGTGACAGAAACCTGGAAAAGGCAGGAGTAGCTATTCTATTTGCAAAGTGGATTTCAAGCCAAAACAGATCAAGAGAGACAAAGAGGGTCACTACAACCTTGTAAAGGGAACAATCCCAGAAGAAGAGATAATAATCGTAAATATTATACACCAAATACCAGCACTCCCAACTATAGAGAAGTATTAATGAACATAAAAGTCAAATAAGCACTAATAAAATTGTAATGGGGGGACCGCAATACCTCACTGTAACAAACAGACAGACCAACCAGACAAACAATTAACAAAGAAATATCAGCACTGAATCAAATTTTTTAACAAATAGACTAAGTAGGTGTCTACAGAGTGTTCCACCCCACAACATCAGAATACACACTCTTCTCAGCTGTACATGAGACAGTCTCTAAAATAGACCACACACTGGCTCATAGAATGAGCTTAAGTAAATGCAAAGGAATTGAAATTATCCCATGTATATTATCAGACCACAGTGCAATGAAATTGGGCATCAATGGCAAAAGAAACCACAACTTCATAAATACATGGAAATTAAATAATATCTTCTGAACAACCAATGGTTCACAGATAAAACTAAAGAAGTTAGTTTCTATAATTAATAATGCCAATACAACATAGCAGAATTTATGGGACACAATAAAAGAAGTGCTATCAGGGAAATTTATAGCAGTGGCTTCCCACATCAGAAAAATAGAATAAACTCAAATAAACAACCTAAACATAAACCTCAGGCTTCTGGAAAAAAAAAGAGCATGTGAAGCCTAATGCTCATGTGAGAGAGGAAATGATAAAGATCAAAGCAGAAATTAATGTAATTGAGGCTAAGAAAACAACACAAAGAATCAATAAATGAAAGAGGTGGTTCTTGAAAAGAATAAACAAAATTGACAAATGCTTACCAACCTTATCAAAACAAGGAGAGAAAAGACTCAAATCCATGCAGTTAGGAGTGAAAAGGATGAAATCGTAACAGATCTTGTAGAGATCCGAAGATTAATACCTCCTTTGAGAACCTGTATTCTAAGATAGAAAACAGAAGAAATGGACAGATGCTTCACACATAGGAATTACCAAAGCAGAATGAAGGAGATATAAAAACTTAAAATAACCCAATACCGGGCAATGAACTTGAAGATGTAATTAAAAACCTACTGACAAAGAAAATCCCAGGTCCTGATGAATTCACTGCTGAATTCTACAAGAAATTTACAGAGGATCTAATGTACTACTTCTTAATCTTTTTAAAGAAATTGAAAGGATCCCAAATTCATTACTGGAAGCAAACATTACCTTGATACCAAAGCCATAGAAGAATCCAACTAATAAATAAATAAATAAATAAATAAATAAATAAAAAGAACTACAGGCCAATCTCCCTAATGAACATAGACACAAAAATCCTCAATAAGATACTGGCAAACAGAATGCAACCAATCATCTAAAAGATAATAAACCACGATCAAGTAGGATTCATCCCAGCAATACTGGAGGGGTTCAATAAACGTAATAATCAATAAACATAATACACCATATTAACAGAATCACACAGTCATCTCAATAGATGCTCTCTTCTCAATAGAACAAGACAAGGATGTCCACAATCACCATTATGATTCACTATAGTTCTGGATACATTAGCCAGAACAATTAAGCAAGAGGAAGAAATAAAGGAATAAGGAGCTCCTTATAAAGGAAGGAGTTAAATTATCATTATTTGTGGATGGCATAATATGCTACATAGAAGACCTCCAAAACTCCACCAAAAGACTTTTAAATTTAATGCCCAAATTCAGTAGCATAGCAGGATGCAAATTCAACACTCAAAAATCAGCAGCATTCCTGTAAACAAAGTTAGGGAAACAACACCTTCCACAATAGCATCCAAAAACTGAAATACCAAGGAATCAAACTAAGGAAGAAAGTTAAAGACCTTTACATTGAAAACTACAGTACTCTGAAAAAGGAAATCGAAGGGAATATCAGAGAATGGAAAGATATCTCTTGTTCTTGGGTAGGAAGACCCAATATAGTGAAATTCCAAAATTTCATACTTCCAAAATTGTTGTATATATTTAATGCAATTCCAATCAAAATACCAATAGGATATCTCACAGATTAGAAGATGCAGACGTAACTCCAAACACACGCAGCCATCTTATCTTTGACAAAGAGGCCAAACAACTTCACTAGAAAAAAGCCCCTGTAATTAATGGTGCTGGGAAAACTGAAGATTAAAACTGGACCCACAGGACAGAGATCGGCTTGTTAGCGGCGGAGACGCCCGGCAATCCCGCGTTTCGCGCGTGTCGGGCGAGCCGCGTGGAGGGCACCGCAGGAAGCGGAGAGAGGGATTTGCTGGGCCCTGGCGCCCCGAGAGTACAGACGGCTCGATCCCTCCCGCCCCCCGACCCGGCGCAGTTCTCCGGCGACTCCCGACAGAGAGCGGCTTCTTAGCGGCGGAGCGGAGATGCCCGGCAATCCCACCTTTCGCGCGTGTCGGGCGAGCCGCGCGGGAGAGAGGGATTTGCTGGGTCCTAGCGCCCCGAGAGTACAGACGGCTCGATCCCTCCCGCCCC